>OX439485.1:174808445-174922428 GCA_949320155.1 Melangyna quadrimaculata | reverse complement strand
AAGATACATTTCTGCATTTAAATATTCAATGATTAAACTTTCGAAGGGCCTCAAAATCAACAGCTAACTATTTCAATGATGGTTTCCAATGATAGCTATAACTGGGACCTTACCTAGAAATAGTTCTTAAGTCAATTAGCTTTACTTTGGCATCAAAATAATCATTTATTTTTTCTTCAAAATCTCTCAAAATTGACAATTAATATTTTCATTGATGGTTTCCAATGACAGCTATGACTGGCCCCTGGCCCCTAAAGGGGGGGAATAGGCCTCTCCTCCAAATATGTATACTGTAAATGGTGTCATGCCTCAACACGCTCCAGTTTTTTGTCGCATCTCATGAAAACACCCTATATATTATTTGAACTTCTCTTACAGTTTTATTTGTTTCCCTTTGAATTTTTTATATTTTGTACGTTCTTCTAAAATAATATATCTTACTTGTTTTTAAGTATTCATGTACATCTTACGACTTGAACTACAAAAGCCAAGAGCACATTTACAGTCCTGCATTTTATTCCATTTTTGAAATAAAAAAAAAAAATTGGTGGTACGATGACAGCTCGTAGAAAACCAAGGCCTAGGGACTTACAACTCACAATAATGCCTGCGTGTGCGTGTTCTTTTATTCCTTTTTATATCGAGTTAATTTGTAGATGGGTTATTTATTTTATTTATGATTTGCTAAAAAATCATAAAAGCACTCCTTAAATACACATAAATCATTCATAATTTATTCATGTAATATCCTAATGCCAAACATTTTTAAAATTGCAACTCAAGTTAAAAATAAAGGTTTATGAATTTCAACTAAGGTATTAGTATTTGTTCATCTTTATAAAAGCTTGATGAGCAAATAATATCAACCATAAACAAACAAAACAAAAAAAAGGAAACTTCTGTAACTGTGAATAATAGAATTTAAAACCATTCTTTGTATTATAAGAGCGATTATTCATCTCCCGCATGAAAACATCAAGTTAAAAAAAAGCCATATTAAATACTCGTATGTAATTTATATTCAACTCCCAATATGGCCTAAAAGCATTAACGATTAACAATAGAAACGAGCTCCGCAAACAGAAACCATTTTTGACAAATTAATTTAATTCCATGGGTCTCATTGGGTTCTTTTTTTGGTTTGGGTTTCACTTATTCTTTACTTTTTTTTGTAGCCAAGAGAATAATTGAAAGGAAAATAAATACATTTATATAAAAAAAAAAAAATGTTGGAATCAGAATTTCAAATTAATAATAGATTTGTGTTGAGTCGTTCTGCCGTAGATGTGTTGTGTATCCTTCCATTGTGATGCGATACTCATTTATAAACTTTTTTTTTGTGTTGCTTTTCTTGATCGATGTGGGTTACAATTCAATAAAAGCTCTGTCATTAATAGAAAAATGTATTACCAAGCAATAAAATCTTTTAGTTATGTTTTTTGGACACACATATACATATATATGTAATAAAGAAAGAAAATACCTAAACAATAGAAGTTATATTGTTTTGTTTTTATTTTAGTGGACTGTATAATATGTATGTCGATGTATATTGTTTTAAGGTTGGAAAGAATAATTTATAGAATTAATATTGCATAAAATTAATGTTACGAAAACCATATACATAAAAAGGAATTTAGTATGTCCAGGAACCTTAAACAACGTACAGCGTACAAGTTAACTTCTTACGAGTATAAGCAAAAAATTGTAGGCATGAATACCAGGAAAGAAGTTCTTAGGAAGTAAGTCTAGTTTCATTCTCAATACAAAAAGCATTTTATTGAAAACTATCTTCGATACAATATAGTTTTGACGGTCTCACAACTGCACATCATGGCATATACTTCTTAATTACCTGTATAATTACATTCTCTCGCAACAATAATTCGTAAATACTTCCCTTTGCTTATTTTCAATTCTATGTTTAGACTTTCTCCTTATCAATATTACCCATTCATATCAATTTTACTTCTAAATATTTTAAAGATTTTGACTTTTAAAAATAATTTAGTTATTTGAAAATTTGATTTTCAAAAAAGATATTGCGACTTCAAAAATGGACAACTTCGAATAAACAGGATTTTGTAATAAAATGTATGTACAGATCTATATTTTCAAAATTTAACTATTTTTGAAGATATTGCGACTTCAAAAATGGGCAACTTCGAATAAACAGGATTTTGTAATAAAATGTATGTACAGATCTATATTTTCAAAATTTAACCATTTTTGAAGATATTGCAACTTCAAAAATGGGCAACTTCGAATAAACAGGATTTTGTAATAAAATGTATGCACAGATCTATATTTTCAAATTTAACTTTTTTTGAAGTCGCAATATCTTGCAACTGATGCGTTATACGCAAGGAAGTGTGATAATATAAAGTATTTTCCGAAAAATTCGTCATTTAAGAGTAAAGAGCCAAAAACTGGTATTTTAGACTTTTGGTCTTTTTATTTAATTAATGATGGCATACAAAATATGGCTTATAGAAAGAAACTGTTAATGCACGCTTATATAATATTACATAATGTAAAAATTTTATGAATATAATTTTTCGATTAAGCTTGGGGTTTATGAGATATATGCGAATACCCGTTTTTTTTTTACAGTTGACACTATTTAAGTCACGATATCTTGCGACTTATAACTCGTATGGAAAAAAGTTTCATTATTTTTTGAAGAGAATAGCTATTATGATATTTAAAGTGAGCGTAAGATTTTTTTTCGACAACTTGTGCTTTTAAGAGTAAAAATTAAAAAAACAGAAATTTGAACATTTTGTCAAACTTTAAAAAAAATTATATCTTTAAAACGATTGTTATCAAGAAAAAAATAATAAATAAAAATAATAATAATTTTTTTTTTGTAGGGATTTACATAATGAACAAACTTTGTGTCTTTAGATGTTTTGGAAAATTTGAACTGTTTAGGAGTAATACGTGAAAAACGACTATTTTCGACATTTTACGTTTTTTGAAATGTCAATATCTTCTTAGCGGTGGGTCGTAAGAAAAAAATAGTTGTATTTTTTTTTTTTTGGCAAATGACATAATCTACAAGTTTTGCATAAAACACTTTTCGGTTTCCGAGTTTTATGCGAAAAACTGATATTTTCGACATTGGATAACAATTGACGCGAACACGATTTGGCAATAGACTTTCGCGACAGTATTCCTTATGCCAAATTAAAGACAATTGCGTTTAAAAACTTGCACTTGGATTTTTTTGGCAGATTGGCTATTTTTTGTACATTTTGTTTGGGCTTTAAGCACTTACGCGAATAGCATCACCTAGTTCCATTTGAGTTGCTATGGTACACGGATCATTTTCTTCGTCCACCCATTTTATAGTGAAGGGCTAAAAATTAGAAAAATACAAGAACAAAATTCATTACCCAGAATATATAGCTGACTATTTTATTTATTTTTTTTATACCAACCAAAGAATATAGAGCTGACTATTTTATTTTTGTTTGTTTTTTTTTTCATACAAACCACTCATGATCTGTAATCTCAAAAATGAAAAGTATACTATAATTTTTGACACTGAAAAAAAATACTTATAAATAAACAACTTTTATAAAAAAAAAATAGATTTAAAAAAAAAATTGTTTATATTTTTATTTTTCAAAACCGTAAGATAAGAACTCAAAAAAATTATCAAATTGTAATTTAAAATATTATTCATTAAATTTTAAAATAATCTTGTAAAAATTGTATTCAACTTTTCAATACTGACCCTAAATTTTGTGTGGTTACATTATTTGCTGATAAATTGGTGGTCAAAGGCAAGAGTACCGGTATCCAAAAAAAAAAAAGAAATTTGCAAACTCTGTATTGTATAATTTAAGTGATGTTAAAGTTCGGTCAATTTTTAAAAACAACCAAGTGTTATACTCTCAATCTATTGATTAGAAGATGCAAGTAAAAACTACTTATTTCATTTTTCCCAACGTTTTGTCTATTTTAGCGACTTCTTCAGGGGTTGTATATTTAAAATGATTAAGTTTCTTTTTAAATAAAAAGCGGCTATTCTTAATAATTAATATGTATATAATAAACTAAGCATATTTAAATAAAATAATATTAAAAACAAGATTAATTAAAACACTGAGACTAAATAAACTGCTATTACGGGAAACATTAATATCCCATCACAGTATATAGCTTTAGAACGCCTTATATAATATCAAGCTCAGAATCAACATTACAGTTTCGGAGAGGGGTTATGGTTCTCGCTGTTTTGAAATTTCCATCGACTTTTAACCACGAATTTTCACAAAACTTATGTTTTAGTTTAGTGAAAATTCGCGTTTAATTTTATTTGCATTCTTCAAAATGTTATTTTCTTATATATTTATTAAGATTAACGTGAATTTTCAAAGATATATTATAAAAGACGAATTTCATTCTAAAAAAAAAATAAGATGATAATAACAATAATAACAAAACAAGATAAAATAAAATACATAACAGATATTTTATGACCAACCAAATAACAAAATAAGATAAAGATACAAAAAGTAATTAACTAACAACACTACCATAAACCCTGAGGACAAGAAAACCAACTCATCAGGATAACGATTCAACACGGAAGGAATTTGCCAGTAGTTGCAGAGTAGTATGTAAGAACTATGTATGTAAAAACTATTGAAATATTTTATTTGTTGAAAAGAAAATAAAGTTAACCTTTAAAAAATTTTTTTTTTTGAAGTAACCTTTTTTATTTCCGACGGATAAATATAATTCGCGCGAATTGTAACCATTCATTGTCTCAACAATTAACAGTAATTACAAAATCTCTCTTGTTTCCCTTATTTTAAAGTTTATTATTATTCCGCTTTTGCAATCGAAACTAGTTGTTTTATTTTTAAAAATCGCTCAAGGTTTAGGTTGGAAGCCCACATGTTGGACTTTATAAATTAATTGAAGTTTTGGCTAGTGAGTCAATTCATGTTAGTTGTGTGGTTCAAAAAATTCAGGTTGGTCAAAAAACAAAGGTAAGAAGGGATTATTTAAAAAAAAGAAAAGCAAATCTTAAAAATACTGGACGAAAAAGAAGCAAAAAGTTATAAGCTAAATTAAGAGTCTTGCATATAACTCCAGTTTATAGAAGTTATTTATTTATTATAGTCAGAGTTATTTGTTATGTTTTGACACTTTTCCTTTGTATTGAATAATTATTGTAGTTTTTTGATTTTGTTATGTTGTGGTACGAGTATACATATACATATATGTACATATATAATATCATACATATATAATATCATACATATATAATATACATAAATATCCTATAAAATATTTGATTTTTGTTAAAATCACTTTCATTCGTTGTTCTTTTTTGAACTATGAAACTATTAAAAAAGGTACAAAAAAAATTTCGAATGAATTTTTTTTTTTGAGATTTTTTTCTAGATATCTAGTCTTTCGTGATTTTTGTACGTTCTATTTTTTTGTCCATTCGATATTTTTTTTTTCTCGAGATTTTTGCCATTCGAGATTGTTGTCATTCTAGACAACGTCATAAACCCGAGTTTTGTACATTATTTAGGACTAAATAATTCTTAAGGTTATTTATGTTTATTTTAAAAAATTTCCGTAAATATTTAAAATTAAATTAGAAATTAAGTTTGGCTTTTATGACCTGCATTTAAAAATTTGCCCGAAGTGTAACATCAAAACTTTAAATTCTTTACACAGTGAAATTTGAATTTTATAAATTATTTTTTAAAAATTGCCTTCATTATAAAATTAAAATTTTAGTCTTGAAAATTTTAAAGTTCTTATGCTAAAATCTGCACGAATGAAATTTCAAATCGAAATTTGATCTTAATTAAGTAATTTTAAAAATTCAAGTGAAAAATTCAAATTGCCTCAAAACAAATCGCTTTTAAATTCCAGATTTGAATTTTTAAAAATGCACGTGAAAATAAAATTTTAAGCCTACTTAGGGCCAATTTGTTAATAGTCAGTTAAACCTCAGATAGTACTTATTCTTTGAATAAAACAAAAATTTATTATTTATTTATATATTTATTCATCTGAAAGCCTAACTAATTATTAAAAAATCGGCTCTTAATAAAGGATACATTTTAAAGAATGGAAACAAAAAGAAAGTTTTCACTGGAACGCGAAAAGGTTTTTAAGTTGAACATAATTCGTTTGTTCTGAATGGACTTTGGACGTTGGTAATCAGAATAATTGAACATAATATGCTTGTACATCGATTAAGTAGAAAAATCCCCTTTCACAGTTTTTTTATTTTTAAAGTCTACTTTACTTTGAAAGAAATTTCTTTTTTTTTTCTAAGACCATTCCTGTCGAAAGGCGCACACAGGAATGGTTGCGAGTTGTTAGTCACTAGGCCCTGGTTCTTCATGAGCCGTTGTGCCACCCGATTTATTTTTTTAAATGTTTTTAGATTTTTTGTCTGGGGTGGCCTGGATTCACCACTTTTCACTTTTGTATCTAACAGCTAAAAGAAACTTTTTTAAACTGCTTGAATTTTAAGGGCAAGCACGTGCTACACAGTTGCACAAATAAGTTGTAGTTCTTTTTATTTGTTTCCAAATTTTCTCTTATCTTAGCCTGTCCCAATATTTAAAATTTAAAAGAAAATATGTTTGGATGTCTGTGTTTCAATCACGCTCAGATAGCGGAACGAATTTTGATGAAAATTGGCATTAAAGTCTATTAAAAGCTGTACACTACTTTTTGTGACCCAAACAAAAATAATATTCAAAAGCATGTACACCACACTAAATAGACCACATTTTTTTTATTTTCTTAGATCTCACAATTCAATTAATCTACAGAATTCAATTTGTTTAAATTACCTAAAATATTTATAAATCTAAATCTACAAACAAAAACTTTTCTCTTTAAGTAAATATTTTGATTGAAATAGATCCGATATCCTTTTGGGTATAAGACTAATCTTCTGCTTCTATTAATTTTCGTAGAAATATTAATCTAATTCAATTCAATTATATATTAAAGTCTTACAACCGCAAATCTTAAAGTCCCTCGTATCAAACTTCTCAACGTTTCCCCACATTTTCTTATATTATGTGTGTTCATGCTCATAATGCTCATATCAAATATAAAACAATAAGAGTAATCATTTATTTCAAAACAATTGAATTGAAAACAATATTTCAAATTGGTTTGACCTACATATAGATCAAGACACAGATGGTTTTGTGGATGAAAATCCTATAGGTCTTGCAAGATTTACAAACGTGTTCACCTACTTGTGATACAACTATACCAACTATGAACCTATTATAATTATTCGTCATTCAAATATTATTTAAACATTATTGTTTACCACCTTGCATATGAGTGAATTATTGATGACATATCAATAATTCAAATAATGTTCCTCCCTCAACTAGCAATACAGCAACTACTACAACATGCGGTTAAGGCTATGGCAAAATAAAATCACACATTCTCTAAGGTAGGTACGTATTTTCCAGAGTATAGTATATCTATGCATACCATGATTTATAATTTATGCCAAAAGTGACGCAATTCACTTCTCTAAGGATTCCAAATTATCTATTATTCACTTCATCTGGAAACTATGTCATGCTGAAAACTCAATGTCCAGTCCATGCCAATTTGAAAAGAAAACACAAACACAAGAAAAAAAACTCGAATGAGGTTAAAATAATCATCATCATTCTGGGAACCGTAAATTGGTTTGGTTTGCACATCAAGCTCTCTAATTTCACGACTCGACTTTTTCAGCCACAATATATATATATAAATATACGAGTATCTGGCTAACACCTACAACTGCACAAAATCACTCAGTTACATCGTTAAAACAATTTATAATTAATCTACGAAGTAGCGTAGGTAGGTACGGGTATAATGTACTCTATATGGACAGAACATACATATATAAACTTATTATAAACTTTACTTGAAGTCAGAAACTTGGTCATAGTGGATAGGAAATTCACCATATAGTGCCTGATACATGACAGGAATTAAACCATATACGGACTTCTCTTAGTTCTGCAGCATTTTTATTTATTCATTTTGAGTTGAAATCCGGAGGTCTGCCAGTATAAGTTTTTCTTCTCTTTTTTATTTCGACAGTTGATAAGTTAGAAAAAAATCAGATTTCAAAGGAATGCAACCTGCAGCTGTATAAAAAGCATTACGATATGTTTTTAAAAGTCCGAAGTTAAAAAAGTATTTCTATAAATAATTATTATTGACATAGATTGTATGTCACACATAAATACATACCTTTTGGTATTCAGTTGACTTTAGAGTGTTAATTAGATTTAGTGCCTTAAGGGGAGTAATATGCTGGTATTTATGTTGGTAAAACTTTAAATTGAAAATATTCAAGACTATCGGAAAAAGTTCAAATCTATTTCCATAAATATACATATACATCAAAGCTAACAAGTTTCATTTAAATTAAGTGCCCGCGAAACAATACTTTAAAAAATAATATTTCTTCAATTAAAATTTTCAAAACCACGTCAAATAACCCAAAATTAATTTGTTGTTATGCTAAATCTACACCATTTGTATATAAAATATAATTAATCTACCATTTTTCCTATAAACATCCAATTTCCAATGTTTGACAAAAAATTGACTAGAGCATTTAATTTTGAGCCTTGTCCACCTAGAAAAAACTAAAAAGTTTTTTTCAGGGCTACTGCCTCTTGCGAGGAATTGACAAATCCTCCAAGAGTAGGTATCACTTGCCACGAATAAGTGCTTCTCGTCTAGCCGTTCGGATTCGGCATAAAATCGTAGGTCCCTTCCATTCCTGTTGATAGGCGCACACAGGAATGGTTGCAAGTTGTTAGTCACTAGGCCCTGGTTCTTCATGAGCCGTTGTGCCACCCGATTTATTTTTTTTTTTTTATTTAATTTTGAAAACAAAAAGTACTTGTTTACGTAATATTTTGAAAAAAAAAAAAATTTTTGAACATTTTAAAGTTTTTTTGTTCAAATTTTTAAAATTAATTAAAAAAGAAAATATCTAATAAAAAATAGAAGAAGTGATTTATGGCTTTGCAAAAGGGTTCTTCAGGGTATTGTAAGTTTTGCCGTTGTTTTTAATAATTATGTCTGTCAAGTTAGCATTGCCACTTCAAAATTTCAAGAATCTTCTAATTGAATTAACTGTCGTGAATTTGTAGCAAATTAAATTTGTCGTGAAATAAAAAACTTGTCGCGCCTATTTGTTAAAAATTAACCCGAATGCGATTTTAGAAGGTTAGGGGTTTTTTTTATTTTTTTCTCAGGAAATAAAATTGGCACAAAATTTTTTGTTTCACAACAAATTCACGACAATTATTGGCATCTCCATTTTGTTTTTAGAATTTTTATTGAGGGTGGGTAGTGCTAACTTGACTGTCAAGTTAGCATTACCCAGGGTTATTTTTTTAAAATCAAAAGTTCGGACAAATTTTTTTCTTTCACGACAAATTTACGACAATTATTGGCATCTTTTTTTGGGTAATGCTAGTTTGATTGTTAAGTTAGCATTACCCAGGGTTAGTTTTTAAAAATACGTGCGACAAATTTACGACAAATTCACGACAATTAATCCAATTATTAGATTCTTGAAATTTTGTAGTGGTAATGCTAACTTGTCAGACATTTAATAATTTATTACCTGTTTTAACCCTTTCGGTACGGATGTGGTACAAGTCCATATAAATGTTCTTTGTCTTGTACCACATCCGTACCGAAAGGGTTAAATCAAGTTTTTAGAAAATTGCCCCTCCCGCCTTTGTGAGGGGGAAGAGATCCTCACTCCAATACGATTTTTTTCTTGTCTCGTCTAAATCAACACGCTTCAGCTTTTTGTCGCACCTTAGGTGAATCAACCTGCATAATATTGAACTTGGTTTTCAATTAATTCTTAATAAAAATAAAATTGAATTATTTTACCCAATTTTGATTAATTTTGAATTGAATCGTTTGTATTGCATACATATTTTTAATTTGTGCTATTTTTTCATTATATCCAAAAAATGTTTAAAACAAAAAATTACATGCAAAATTGTTTAAACTAAAATGGGGCCTCCTGTATTTTGTTGAAAGCGGTTTGGTCGATAACGAGAATTTTGGAAATCAAAAAATCGATTCTCTGACAGGTGCCGTTATAAATAACGGTACCCAGTACCCACTATTTTTTCGCTTTCTCTATCATCGTTATGTTAGGAAATATTATACGATCTCGAATTCAATTTTTTTTAGGAATCCAAAACTTGACCCATACTATACGTACATAATGTCGCAAGTAAAAATTGCCTCCACGATTCAAATAAAAATAAACCATACAAAATTAATTGGAAATTAAAAATTAATTGGAAATTCAAAATCAATTTACTTTCCACGTTACCATGTCTTGTACACTCTGGCATTGTATTATCTCCTAATTCTTATAAGTAAGGCTTTCATGTGAACATTCTTTTAGCTGATTCAAAGCAAACAAAAAAAAAAACTTATAAACATCTTCCCCATATAACCATAATCGGAAATTAATATATATTCTTTGAAAACCACTTTGCTGTTTACTTTGCAAAGGTATCATGTAAAATCTATAAAATATTGGAAAGGAGATCCTTTCTCAGAGTTTCTTCAACTTAATTAATTTGTGTTTATAAAAGCTTTTATTATTATCTTGTTCTGATACTTCCTTTCCATAATAATACTTAATACTTCATAATGCGAAGTTATTAAATTTCTGGAAATCAAGGACGAGGAACAGGAAGAGATTTCCTGTATTATATCTTTTGTTAATACTTTTATATAAAGTTTATCGACTACCTACATACAATAGCCGAGTTTTTGTAATACTCATTAATTACTCACTTTTAAATTTAATAAGCAAAACAAAAATAAAACAAACACTGAGTAGTCTGATTTGTTTTTGCTTTGCGTTTAAAATAAAAAAGTGAGTAATTCATGAGTATTAACAAAACACGGCTAATATAAGAATATGATTAAGTAAAAAGTTTCTAACAATATCTTAATGAATAAATAATTTATTGATAAGTTTGTAATGGCGAACTGATAAAGAGGAAGTTAAATAATAAAATAGCTGTTGAAACTTTAAGAGATGCAAAAACCACAGAAGAACATTAAGTAAGAAAGTTGTTGAGGTTACACGTAATATACTCGAACAAAAAGATCAAAAATTAAATCAATTTAAAAATGAATATATGTATGTACTACCAATTTAACTGGAATAATATAAATACACATAGGTTATTGGATATACTGAAATATTGAAGGAAGCCAAAAAGCTACTATTACTCCAAGAAACCATTTAAAACCTTCGTAATACGAACTGGGACACTTTCAATAGGGAATAAGAGACTATGATCCTTAGATAGAGCCACCACAGAATTCACAGAAATTTTTAATAAGGCTTTTGAAAAAGGATGTCCCCTTAAACAAGTGAGAAAAGGCAATAGTAAACCACCTTAGTGGACACACGAAATTGGCTTTATCAGCAAAGAAACAAGAAGACTTTTCAAT
Source organism: Melangyna quadrimaculata (assembly GCA_949320155.1). NCBI lineage: Eukaryota > Metazoa > Arthropoda > Insecta > Diptera > Syrphidae > Melangyna > Melangyna quadrimaculata. The sequence goes on along the minus strand of OX439485.1, from coordinate 174,910,887 downwards.
ACAGCCAAACGAACTAGAAATGAATTAGACTGCATACAAAAATAGTCAAAGAAAATTCAAAGCTGAAACACAAGGGCGTAACGAAGCTCGTGGCAAGCCTTCAGCACCCAAATGGAAGGAACAAACGAATCAGCAAGACTCAGAAAAATTCTAGCAAAAGAACCAGTTCCCCTAGGGTCTCTTAAAGGCCGTAATGATCAATGGACTGAATCGTGTGGAGAATCACTGGAGCGCCTTATCAAAACTCATTTCCCTAGTTGTAATTTTGATATTAATAACACAGAAGATGCAGCACAAACGGAGCAGCCGGTGCCACCAGATATTATAACGGAGGATAAAATAAACTGGGCGATAAACTCGTTTTCACGCTACAAATCTCCGGGAACAGACGGCATCTTGCCCTTGATGTTACAGAAGAACACTAAATATGTCACCCAATATCTCAAGCGCTTCTTTGTAAGCAGCCTTAAGTGGGGATACATTCCCTTGGCATGGCGTGAAGTAAAAGTAGTCTTCATACCGAAAGCTGGAAAACCAAGCCCGGAAGCCAAAGACTACAGACCCATTAGTCTGACATCGTTTGTTTTAAAAACCTTCGAACGACTAATAGATATACACATACGAAGTACTCTTAAACCGAATGTGTTGTCACCTGTCCAACATGCTTACACGAAATGAAAAAGTGTTGAAACAGCACTCCACAACTTAGTAGGCATAGTAGAAACAACAGTCAAGAACGAAGAGTACACTATAGCTGCTTTTCTGGACATTGAAGGAGCTTTCAACAATGTACAAAATGATGCGGTAAAAAGAGCACTTGTATACCTTGAAGTAGATAATTCCCTCATAAACTGGATTATCTGTATGATAAAATACAGGCGGATTAACTCAGAACTAGGGGATGCACAGATCAAAGTATCCACATCTAGGGGGACTCCACAAGGAGGAGTTCTCTCACCACTTTTGTGGATATTTGTTATGAACGAAATCCTGATTGAACTGGATCACAGCCGTGTCAAAGTAGTCGCATACGCAGACGACTTGGCGCTGCTAGCGACTGGTAAATTTATTTCCACAACCAGCGAACAGATTAACTACGCTCTGTCAAAAGTTTGTAGCTGGACGAGGAAATCTGGACTCTCGGTCAATCCGCAAAAAACCGTAATACCAGATTTTGTCCTACCATCAATAGAGGGAACCCAACTTAGTCTTTCAGAACATGCCAATTTGGCGTAATTCTTGACAAAAAGCTAATCTGGGGTTTTAACATTAAAGAAAGAGCCAAGAAGGCCATGATCGCATTTTACTCCTGCAACAGGATCTTTGGTAAGACCTGGGGTCCAAACACTAAGATCATAATGTGGATGTACACGGCCATTATAACACCGACCCCTACATATGGTAGCCTGGTTTGGTGGAGCGCAATAGACAAAGAAACTAATTGCAAAACGCTTCATAAAGTTCAAAGACTAGCGTGTATAGGTATAGGAATTACAGGGGCAATGAGATCCACACCCACTGCGGGAATGGAAACGATACTCAACCTAAAGCCCCTAGATCAGCTTGTACAAGAAAATGCGGCCTACAGTGCCAGACTTAGCCAAACCAATAGCTGGAAAAGGAACTCTGTAGGTCACGCACAAATTATCAATAATTTTACGGAGGGGTATGTGTGCACAGACTACACAAGATTTAAAAAAAACCGTTTTCTGTCTCCATCCCCACAAGAGAGGAATGTGATGCTGGTTTACAACAATTAGATGAACCGGTGGTGGTAGAAATATACACCGATGGATCGAAGATGGATACGGTTGTAGGTGCAGGATTCTTCTCGGAAACCCTCAATTTAGCCAAATCTTATAGACTCACCGATTACAGCAGTGTCTTCCAAGCGGAGGTTCTGGCAGTGATTAAGGGTGCAGAACAAATACTAATGGTGGCGATACCACGGGCTAAAATCACTTTATATATTGACAGCCAGGCAGCAATCAAGGCCACAGAAATCAAATCCAAACTGGTTTCGTGCTGTCGTGAAGAGCTAAAGTTCTTGCCACACAGCACAACATTAGACTCTGTTGGGTCCCTGGACACTGTGGAATTGAATGTAATAAAAAAGCAGATAAACTGGCAAGGATGTTTCATCGTTAGACCCAAGCCTAACAGACTCCAGTGTTAAAATTCCACCCTGTGCCATTAAACAGACGATTAGTAAGAAAATAGTGGAACTTACCAATGACAGGTGGAACTCACTTGCAACTTGTACCACTACAAAGAATCTGTGGCCCAGAAGAAAACGGACAAAATTATGAACCTGAAAAAGATATCCCTGCATCTTCTGATAGGAAGGACACAGGACATAATCTCTTAGGGTATCATTAAAACAAAATGGGACTTAATACTGTAGACCTATGCAGAGGCTGCGTAGACAAAGAAGTAGAGGAAGACACCTTCACTGTTTAGGTCACTGTCCGGCACTCTGCAACATAAGGAAAAATATTTTGGATAGCTATTTCTTCAACGATTTAGCAGAAATCTCGAAGTCAACAGATAAGAACATCTTAAATTTAATGAACTTCATCAACGCCTCCAAAGGGCTCGATACTCCATAAGATTTCATAGGTTATATATTTTATAGGTATGGGCCAAGCCATCGGGGTATCACAAGGGATCAACATTGATCTAAGTGTGTCGAGAACAAGATCTACCTGCAGCCCATCAACCTAACCTAACCTCCTATTGCGTTCTAGGATCTTTATTATTGAATTCATCTATGCATTTCTGAGAGAATGGTCACACGGATAATTGTTTTCAATATTTTTGGTATGACTCGTAAAATATGCTGAATTTGAGAATTTAACTCAAGACACTTTTTGTAGGAAATTAAATTTGCTCTGCAAATTGTTGACTTAAAAAAAAATAATAAAAAACGAAAGTAGGGAAATTTAGCAAAAACTCACCTAAAAAAAAAAGGAATAATCACAGATTTTGTATATAAAAAAATAAATTTGACAAAGCTTCGAACTAAAATGCAAATAAAGACAGAAATTTAGAGGAAAGGAACCGACCTTAAATTTGGAGCCTTACCTCAAATTCCTAGCATATTTGGTTCTCGAGGTACAGTATGTTATTTGTCAATTTTACTATGAAGTCAATTTTATGAAATTTCTTTAAAATAAGAAGTTAGACTAAGCCTATTGTTGAAATACCAAAAAAATTTTGGAGCCCTCTACTTCAAGTTCCTAGGACGCTTGGTTCACTAGATACACCATGTAATCTACTTAAATCACTGTGAAAATTAAGACTTTAAAATTTTAACCCAGCTTATTCTTGAAATGCAAAAAAAACTGCAAATTTGGTACCTTACTGCAAGTTGCAAGCACACTTGGTTCACGAAATACACTGTTTGACCAGCTTACTTTACTATGAAGCTAGCAGGTTACTCGATTACACACACACCCACTTTTTGATAAACTGTAAAATAGAGAGGCAATCAAAATACAAAAGAAAATGCAAATTACTGCGTTAGTCCCATTACTCTAGGTAAAAGTTGCCCTGCAAACTGGGGGCTTAACAAATGTTGCGCAACATGTTTCTCTCATATTGTGCTGTTTAAGTTTAGACACCAAAAATAAGATCCACAATTCATTCAGGAATCCAAAGGATTTTCTCCTTCCGTTAGCATTTTTATCAAACGTTTGGCTCTAACGGTATGACAAGATTAACTACTTGTCAGTCTTATTCGATTGTTCAATTCGATTAGTTAGATGTCCCGGAAGGATCAAATTTCAACTTTCTAAGACCGATTTTTTTTTGTTGGAAACCCAAGGAGATTCTCGTCGTCGTGTTTTTCTCCATCCAACAGAATGAGTTATCTTAACAGTTTTTTAGCTTTTCCATCATAAGCATCGTTATCTGTTGGTTTTTTGTTCGTTTTGTTCGGTTTTTCGTCTTTGGATTCGGTTTATTGTCGCTTTTCGATTATTTGTCATCGTTTCCTTTATGGGGATTGTTACAAAATCCACAAAAAAAAAACATAATTCCGAGCCGAGTCAGCAGGATAATGATGTGGGAATGTTGTACGAGTATATATAGTATGGGAAAGATTTTTGAAAGTTTTTTTTTTATCTTTTACTCATCCCCTAAGATTTTGTGAACTGTTTGCTCTTAATAGAGGCCTAATAAAAGAAAGTGGAAAAGTGAAAAAACAAGTGAGAAGGAGTGCTCTTGTGTTTGATTGTCATGTCTCAAATGGAATATCAAGAAATCCTTTTGGAAAATAAATTTTGAAGTGCAAAAGGAATACGAATAAAAAAAATTAAAGAAATTCCCAATGAAAGGGGTAAAAAGGCCAAGGAAAGTTTTGTATTTGTGTGTGCTCTTCGATGTTAGTTGTTGTCATCGTGATTATTATGTTGAGTGGATTTAAAGTGCAATCGAGTAGATACACTTCTCATAATCTCAGCTCAAGTGTATGTCGCACATATAATCGTGATGTGTTTTTGAAATTTAATTATTTAATTACCCATTGAATGTCTAGAAGTTACAAAAAAAAATATTTAATTGGTGGATGAGTATTCACAAATTGTTTCGAAAACCGAAGTGGTTTGCGTGGTGGTGAATTTGCGTGTGCTTTATCTTTATTCAAACAACAACAATAAAAATATCATAGATTTTTTTTTTTTTAATTGGGTCCTGTGTTATAAATTTTTGTTGTTGAAATTAACACACCATTTTTAATTGCTTCATCACACGCTTGTGGTTGCAGACAAATTGGATGGTTTGAAAATTGCTATATTGTCAATGGATTCCATGAGGTAATTTATCAAAACCTCTATTTATATTGGAAAATTAAATTTTTTGTGTGTTGCAAACTACATATGTGAGTTTGTATGTTTCTGATTGCGGAGTACAGTAGAGTAATGTACAAAAAATTGATTCACACTAGCTATATACTACCTATCGAAATGAATAATAAATTACTATAGGTCAATAGTGTAGGTACTAAATTTTGTATTTAAATATAAATTTGACAGTTAATTAAAAAAACACACAATTTTGCGCATACGCCACTAGTTTCGTAATAATTTCGAAGAGAATTTGTGAATTATGATAAACATATTGAGGCTTATTCATAGTCATTTTAGAGTTGTGAACAAATAAGTAAAACCTAGGTTAATAGTTGAATTTTCGGACGTTGATTCTATTTTTTTAAGTTTATCGCATTCCAAAATATTTGAAGCTATTTGTGTAGTATACCAAGTTAATTATCTTATAAAAATATAAAACCAAAAATTTGCAATTAAAATCGGTTTGTATTCATTGAGCCAAAATTGTCTTAAACTGTAGTTAACATGGGTCTATCTGCGACTATGAATATGTCCCATTGTTGTTTTTAATTGATTCTTGGTTTGGATTTAACCCATTTAAAAATTGCAGTTAATATAAGAAAAAGTGATTCCTGTGTATCAAAAACTGGTAGTTTTCGTAAAATATTTATTTCCTTATTTCTTGCGATGATTTTTAATGAAATACGAGAAAGCAATATTTTTGGAGTAATAAATGTAGGGCTGGCAATGAGACGAGAAAAGTCTCGGTCTCGCATGTTAAGACCGAGGCGATATGAGACGAGACTGAATTTTAAGCATCCGAGACGAGACCGAGACGAGACTGCATATTTGGACCTAAATTTACAGAGAGTCTAATAAAATAAAAAAAATCCAATTTCAGTTAAATATTGATTTTCTCCTGCACATATTCAAAATATAATCGAAAATATATCGTTCCAATAATCAACAGGTTGTCCGGAAATCGTATTTTTCGGAGACTAGACCAAGACGAGACTAAAGTACCTATACGAGACCGACAGGAAACCGAGATGAGACTGAAAATTTTCGATTTTAACGGGACAAGGCTAACAAAAGTCTTGCCGAGTCTCGTCTCGTGTCCAGCCCTATATAAAGATTAACATGATTTCAGATACTGTGTTTTTAAATTTTTATTTCTAAACTACGAAGGTTTTTTGAACAGCTTAAGAATTTAAATAGTTTATTATCAAACAAGTGTTTTTATTTTTAAATTGTTTTTTTTTTACTGTGATAGGATATGTATACCATTTAGTTTAAAAAATTAGCTTCTGAGTAGCTTTTTTTTTAATCAAGCTCAATTTATTTATTATTTTAAAACTAACTAAATTTTAATTGTTTCGGAAAAAAGAGAGTTTTATTTATAGTTATTAGAACAAATTATATAGAATATCAGGAAAAATTGAATTATTTTTGAATACAAATTTACTAAAATCTGAGATGTTTTGAGTCAGAAACAGGCAAAGAGTGTCGAAATATCTTGTTTTATTAAAAACAGCTGAATTAGTCTAAATTCACCACAGATTAGATCTTCTTAAAATAAATACAGGATTCGCATTTACCTATATACAAACCACTTTAACTCCATCATATCACAGCGAAAACGTCAAAATTATCTCTTAGGTTTTCTGACTAAAACCACTGTAACGGTAACTGTTATTATTTTAGATTCAAAATAGCTTTTAACAGCCTTTAGTCCTTAAAAGTTGGCGTTTCGTCTCGTAAGTTCGACTGAGCTTGACGAAAATTGCGTCTTGACAAAGCCCGCACTGTCAACTGAAGAGTGCAAGTGAGATCGCCCGCCAGGACAAAACGCCAATTTGTAAGGACTAAAGAACGTAAAAGCTATTTTGAATCAATATTTCAACAAATCAAATTAAATAATACTAATAAGTCTGCTACTTGGCTGGTTTATTTCAGTAGTATATACAATTTGTATTATAAAAAAAAAAACATTTATATCTTATTATTTTATCTCATAATTTTTTAAATACAAAGACGTTATAAAAAAAACAAAGATGCAGCTTAATTTCATCATTCTCCAACAAAAAATTGATAAGTCAAATGTTTATTAAAATGCACTTGAAACATCTTTTCATCATTCCAACTTGTTAATAATTTAACACGCTAGGATAGCCTTAATGTCGGTTTGAAGATGATTCATTATTAGGTTGATAGTATCGACTCATGTAAAAACTACTTTAGAATTTTGATTGGAATAGATATTTTCTTATATTATACCAAAATGCATTTGTTAGCTTTCTAAATTTTTACCCTTACCTAAGTTTCATTTGGTTTTCTCATGGCAAATGAAACGATTATAGAAAGTTGACTTAAAGTAAAAATCAGTTCATTCCATTTTTAGCTCTTTTTCAGAAAATATCAAAAATAAAATGAGGATTTTTGAAATACAAGTTTCTTCTTAATATTGATGTCATATTTTCAAGACTATTTAAAGCTGCTATATAAAAAAATTTAATTTAAATCGGGTTAGTTGACAATAACAGAATCGCAAATAAAAATAAAACGTTCTTGTTGCAAAGTGTTCAATTTATCAAAATTGTGTTAGACATTTTCGTACGAAATAGGATTTTTCTCATCGACTTTTTTTTAAATATTTCTACCGTAGGCACCTTTATAGTTTTTTTTTTAAAAATGATTGATTTAAAATCTACTTAAGTATTAAAAATTCACCTGTTGCCAAGTTGATCCTAAAATAACTAAATGGTGTCGGAAACGGTATTTTTTGAATAATGTATAATGATAATGATTGTAATGATATTAATTAAATTGAATAATTTGTATGGTCTTATTGTTACGATGGTGCATTGCAAATCGCACTCAAATTTTGATCTTATTATGAAAATATTTTCAGATTCACACATTTAAAGTAACTCTTATGTATTGTAAGAAGATGGAGAAATTTAAATATTAAAATATTGAAATTACTTTTGTTTTAAGTTGAATCTTATGTATTGTAACTGTTGAAGAAGTCATTCATCTTTGACGCTCATTAAAAATCGAACTAGTTATTTACTTTATTGGTTATGATTATGACATTAATCAAGAACAAAGAGACATCAAGTACGGACGGGCAAAATCTACCAAGTAGTCAGACGCTTGTCGAAAATAACATTTTTCAGCGAAATGATTAGACTTGACGTAATGGTATCTGAAGAGTGATCAGGCCTATAACTAAGCTATGTCATGAAGTGAATTAAAATTTATATGAGGCTGTGAGTGCAAAAGTGGCATAACCCTATTTTGAAAAATTGGCTTATTTTGTCTCTCATGTTTTTGGCTTGGGGAAATAAATTATTTAAAAAATAGTTTTAGAGTCTTGAATATCTAATATTTCTAATATTTATTTAAGAAAAAATACAACATTACTATTTTCAAGGGTTATGTGATTGTTTTAGTCGATCTAACCCCAATTACAAAAAGTGGGTTACGCCACTTTTGCACTCACAGCCTCTTATAAAACATGTGGTTTTTTTAGGTGCCATGAAATAAGGTAGAAGGAAATAAGGTCGAATCGACTTTTTTTCCATTTAGATTGGAAATAATGTCGAACAGTGGCGGATCCAGGGGGGTGGCTATAGGGGCTAAGGCCCCCCCCACAGGCGGTTCTTAAAATTGATTGAAATATAGAAATCAGAATCAGGAGTCAGAAAAAATAACGAGGCTGGGGCTACGCAATTTATATGCTACGTATTTTTTGTCTAAGTCCCAAATTAATTAGGTTGGGGCTGAATTCTGAAGGGAATTGTAGAAAAAACAAGTTCGGGGCTACGGATAATTGACAGAAAATTGGGATGAAAAAGAGATAATTGAAAAAAACGGGGTCGGGGCTTAATAATTAACATGCCAAACGAAAAAATAATTCACCCTAAGAACTTCGCTAACTTTGCAAAAAAACGAAATTGGGGCTAAAACCCGTGAAGAATTTGGGAACAACAAATCAAAATCTGAGTTTTCTCTGGGCACTCAGAAAATCATGCGTGTGAATATTTACAGTCCCTCTTGACTGACGTAGTAGCCCGTAGCGTAATGGTTAGTGCGTTCGACTGTCACGCTGGAGGTCTGGGATCGCTTCTCAGCCTCGTCCATCTAAAAACTCAAAAAGTTTTTTTTCAGGGCTACTGCCTCTTGCGAGAAATTGACAAATCCTCCAAGAGTATCACTTGTCACGAATAAGTGCTTCTCGTCTAGTCGTTCGGATTCGGCATAAAATTGTAGGTCCCTTCCATTCCTGTCGAAAGGCGCACACAGGAATGGTTACGAGTTGTTAGTCACTAGGCCCTGGTTCTTCATGAGCCGTTGTGCCACGCGATTTATTTTTTATTTATTCTAGACTGACGTACAAATTTACTGACAGATTTTTTCTTCTGATAGTTTAAAGCTTGACGTGGCTGAAAATTGAAGGTATATACATTTTTTTTTCTATCTCCACTTAAAAATATTAACTACTACAGATGTTATTGTATGTAATATTGAAATCATTTTACACCGGGGATAGAAACTGATATAAATGCACAAAAAACAATGCTATTCTAAAAGGAAAAGTGGGAATGCCAAAATTCAATTATTTATATAACTGTAGATTTTCACAAAAAAAAACCTTTAACCTAAACTAAAACTTTTTTATATTAGCTATGTATAAATTATAAAAATATATAAATTATAAAATAAAATCAACATCGTCACAATAGTTAAAATAATTTGATCTTCAAGGGAAGTGTTTTTCTCTTTTCACTCTCACAACGAATGTTACATTTCCTCGTCACTCGAAAACATTAAAAAAAAAATAATTTCAAATAGAAAGAAATATAATAATTTATTATTATTATAAAATGGCAGTTATCAATAAGATTTTAGAATGATTATTACGATGAAGTGTTCTGAACGCTGCACTGATAGACCAAGAGCCTACAGCAAATTTTGGGAGTGGATTGCTAACCAAGAAATGAGTATGATGGTTTGTAGGTGCATATATCGCGGTATCAAAAATAACCGTCTGGCAGGTTTCTTTTTTCAGCTTTTGGCGGGGGTGGGAGTTTGAAAATAACGATTTTCCAGTTTATTTTTTCAACGGTATTACCACTTCAATTAATTTAAAAAATATATAATGTGATGCTCTGTCATTTTCTTTAAGTCAAAACGTCAAAATCTTGGCAATCCGACTAATAGAACTCAATATATTAGGTATTTAAGCGAACCTTAATCGATTTTTTTGGAGACTTTGTTTTGTTGAGTTTTTGTGTTTTATAATTCTCCAAGAAAAAAAAAGCTTATATTTTGAGTTCTATTGGTCGAATTGCCAAGATTATGATGTTTTGACTTAATGACAACATCACATAATATATTTTTTAAATTTATTGAAGTGGTAATACCTCTGACAAAATAAACTGGAAAATCGCTATTTTCAAACCCCCACCCCCGCAAAAGGCTGAAAAAGAAACCTGAGAGACGGTTGTTTTTGATACCGCGATATATGCACCTACAAACCATCATACTCATATTTTTGTTATTAATCCACTCCCAAAATTTGCTGCCGGCTCTTAGGCTATGAAGTTTAAATGGCAGAATACATTCGTTGAACTAGAACTACAGAATTATCTAAGTTCAAGGTTTACTTTGAAACCGAATGAAGTGCTGAACTTAAGTTTTAACATAAATTGTAGTTTAACTTGTGAAACTGGCCATTAATGTCTCAAACTGGATCTACCAAGCCCCCCCCACAGCCTTATCCTAGATCCGCTACTGATGTCGAATCCAACTTTTCACCGGTTTTTGTTTACATTTTTTTGTTGTTCTAACACGAACGGACACAAATGTCATATTTGATAAAACGAACAAAAAAAATCTATAAGAAATAACTGATTTTTTCTTGAAAATCCACATTCTCCTTGCATTTCACAATTATGTCCTCCGAATCCATGAAGGGCAATCTAGAAATTCCTGCTACCGCTTTGACATTATTCTATTTGAACTTTATCTCTCTACTTGGTTCTACTACTTTTAATCCAAATATGATTTAAAACAATTTCACTTAGCCATTCTTAGATCACTAAGCTCTAGTGTATTTTATTAAGCCTTATTACTTAGTACATTTTATTCAAACCAATCGGGTATAAGTTTTTACTTATGTATTTGTAAATTAAGTTTGATAAAAATAAGAAACGTTCAGAATTCATTATCTCTATTTCCAATTTTTTGACAGTAAAAGTTTGACCAAATTGACGACTTTACACTATACAAAATTAATACAAGATGGTAAAGCTAACTTGACAATCATCATGAAGACAATTATAATTTTGTTTTTTTTTTTTTTGGCAACAAATTTACAAACGAAACTACACATCTGGGGGAAAGTGCACAATTCCATAAAGATATCATAATATGTAAAAAAAAAAACATTGAACTTTCGTGTAGAAAACCTGAACTTAACATTTTAAATAAAATCTAGGGTAAGCTATAACCCTGAATTTGTTTTTTTTTTACTTAACAAAATTGGATAAAATAATGTTTAAATACCACATAATGACCAAACACATTTAAAGGGACCCGGTGACAAACGGCTGGGATATATTTCTTTGCAAAATTAAACTAATGATGACATCCTGTAGTTTTCTCTAAGTATACTATATGATGGAATTTAATCTTTCCACAGAAGTCTTCGACACCTCATGGAAATGCCACTTTTTGTAAAAAACTTTTTTCAAGAGTGTGGTTTTTGCTACGAAACTTAAACAAAACAATTTTTGGAAAAAGCTTGCATATTCAGTTCTTGGAGCACATAGTAGTAATAGTTTAACAAACCATTGACCGATATTTTAAAAAAGAATTTTTCAAAAAAAACCTTCAAGTTTTCAGCTACCACGCAGGCCGTAGACGGAAGACTCCCTTAACGTAGGTATATAATTGTATACTAGAATGCATAATTTATTAAATTAAAATCAATTTATGTCGTAAGTATAATAAGTAGATTTTGTTGGACAAATTATATTTTTCCTTCATTTCATTTTCCTTAGAATCTATCGTTTTTCTCGGAATCGAATCAAGTGGACTTAAGCCGTTTTTCCCCCGGACCCTAAATTTATTGTTATTATTGCACTTGGATTAAGGCTTTCATAGTTATTGGCACAAAATTTGAGTCTGTATAGTTCGATGTTAAATCATTTTTAGTATGATACTTGGTTAAAAACAGTATTTTGCTAATTCTAAACGGTGAAGCAACGTACTATATCTCCTAACCTTTTTATTAAAGTCAAAACCACCAAATCGCGATTAAAGCAACGCACTAAATTTATATGACACCTTGACGTTTACAAATGTCAAAATGAATATTTTTGTGAATTTTTTGCATCACCTGTCACATTTGTATACGTTTTTAGCTGCAGTTTATGAAGGAAATTGGTTAAGTATGATACTAGTCAAAAAGTATTTAAAATTTAGAAATTTTTAGTGAACTGTTTTAAAATTAGAAATTTTTTCAATAGGCTCATATTAGGCTGTTTAAAATGTTGCCCCATTTTCTTTTATTAACTGCCTCCATTTAATGAAATTATACCAGGTGCTAATAGAGTTAATGGTGGAACTATTTCAAAACCAAACAGATGTAAGAACCATTAACTATCTCTTCCATAGCAAATAAAAAGTTGATTTAACCCTCATTTATATTTTCAGAAAATGTGGCTTCCCACCAAAACCAAACCAAAAAAAAAAAAAAAACACAAAGAAGAACAAAAATAAAGCAAACTGAAACAAATTAATTTGTTTGCCTTTAATTTGGGTAGCTATCTATTTAAGCATAGCTGGTTAGGTTATAAAAAAAAACTAAAACATTTTCCACACAAAATCCTTTATACTTGTATAGTAAGTCCCAACAGTGAACCTCTTAAAGTGTGTGAATGTGATTAAATGTTTATTTTTGGGATATCTTTTCTCTAGGAATAAACACAGTATCCTCGTTAATTATATCTGAACTGTTTTTTTTTTTTTCAAGATATACTAAATTAAGGTCTTGAAGATAAACACGAAGCAATTAATTATAAGTATTTTGTTTTTATCTCACATAAATTTATTAAAAAAAAATTAAACAATTTAATTCCAAGAAATTAAACATTTTTGTATTGAAAGGATGGAACAAAACCAACAACAACTTGAGTGCACTCCCGCACCAAGATTAAAGGTGGCTGCTTTTTCACATAACCTAAAAAAAAAAACATTTTTTTGTTCGTATATTGGATCATTTGACATGTTTATTTTCTGAGAGATTTGTCAAGTTTTACAATTTAAAAAATGAAAAAATAGACTGGTTTTTAATGGAGAAAAGAAGCTCGGTCAATTTTAGTGATCTGTGGAATTTTGTATTACTAATTTAATGTTGAAAAATAATGTGGGAGAAGTATGTTCCAGTACCTACTTTATGAGAAGGTAGATACGTGGCCATCATAAATATATACAAACAAACATAGACAGATAAACCTCAATAATAATTAGAAAACCATTTCGTAATAAAATTCAACTTTATTAAGAACATATAAACCCTTAAAGAGAAATTCTCCCTGTAGTTGTTAAATCTACAGTATACACCCCTTTTAACTTGAATAAAATTTGAATCCTGAGAATTATAAATCGTAAAAATATCAAGATTAGCGAGCATTTACCGGAAAAAGCATAATTTCTTTAATTTTTTCAAATTTTTACCAACATTTCGCAAAGAAAATTTACTTCTCAGACACTAAAAATTTTGATTGCCTCAAACCACAAAGCCTAAGTAGCTCGTCAAATTTATAATTACGATTTGAACAAATACCTAATAATTCTTTTTCATCGTCTGTCGTCGTCAATATAATAACCAAACCACTTTTGCGTCCCTTGTTTATAATATTTTGTGTCGCTAAGAATAAAATTAAAAGCTGTTGCCTTAAATTCCTCATAAATTACGACTGAACCCTTTTGTGTCCTGGTACTGTTTGTATTGTGGTATTTTCTGTACTTTAAGTTCTTGTTTTTGCTTTTTGCTTTGTCAACTTTTAAACCCTTTTCTAACAATAAAATATCAATAGAGAAAATCTGTGGTAGTCATAAATCAATCGTACGAATCCCAATTTGAGATTTGATTTTTAGAGAGTTTATGCCCTCGAAAAAGGACCAAGAGCAATAATTTATATCTGGTAAAAACAGCTTGAAGCACACACAAACAGGACAAAACTGATTGAAATACCTATACCAACATTATTTATGGCAATGGAATTGATGGTTGTTGGTTTGCAAGGCCTGTAACATTATTAAAAAAAAGAAGATTTTTTTGTATTTTAAATCACACAGTGTTTGGTCGATGGGTCAATGATTAATGACAAATAGAAGCTTTGTGTGAAATGTGGCATTGGAATTCAATGAATTTGAATCAATGTGAAAGGACAAAGTAAATAAATATTTTTGTTTATATTTTCATTTTAGATGAAAAAATAATTTTAATTATTATTTTGTAACAATATTTTAAACATTGCAGAGGGGATAGATCTGTGGAATTATGTGTATTAATTTGGGTTTGTGAAGTAGGGTAAATGAGTTGTCGTAGTATTTGATTTCAATTTATCCATCTGTATGAAAATTGATTGAAATTCATGGAACAATAACATTATGAGTATGTACAGTAACAGTTGTGTAAAATAAACAAGAAAAGTGACATAACAAAAATGTGTAACAAGCTGAAATTTATTTTATTGTTCTTCGAAGTCTAAATCATACACAAAAATAATGGCTACCTACCCAATTTTTCTAAAATAAGTAACTGCAATAGAACAAATTCAGTATTTTCGAAATCGTGTTTTTAACCTAAAGTAATTAAAAGAAAAAAAACATTTTTGTACGTCTGTGAAGTTGGCAAGGCAACTTTCACCTAGAGTAACGGGACCAAGGCAGTAATTTGCAGTTTTTTTTTTTAATTTTGCATTTCTATTCTTGATTTTGCAGTTCACCAAATAGTGCCTGTAATCGAGTGACCTGCTAACTTCACATATTGAAGTTAGCAGGTCATAAAGTGTATCTCGAGAACCAAGCATGCTAGAGACTTGAGGTAAGGCTCCAAATTTTCCGTTCATTTTGCATTTCAAGAAATTTTAGGTCCAAATTTTGAAGTTCTTCGTTTGAAAAAAATTTCATACTGCCCTGCTAACTTCAAAGGGAAGTTGGCAGGGCAGTATGAACTTTTTTTCAAATTGAGGACTTCCAAATTTGGAACTATAATTTCCTGAAATGCAAAATAAACTGCAAATTTAGAGCTTTACTTCAAGTTAAATTTTTAAAAAATTCCTTCTGAAAAATGATTTCAAACATGGATTTTGTCTTCCTACAAATATATTAATTTTATCAGATTTTAGCGCCATTTTTTAGTTCCCATTGGAAGTTATTCTAATTGGTCCGAATTGTGAAAAAAAAAAACTACGAGAAACTTTTGTTTGTCTCGAATATCTCCAGAGCAAATAAAACAAAGAGATATGGTTTCTTTTTTAAAGTATGTGGTAGGAAGTAGTAATTTCTTATTCAAAATTTACAAACAAAAAAGACTATTAAAAATTGTTCAAATTTTGTTTTTATCCTCAATGTCTCGAGGTCAAAATGGCTCAATCTTACTTTTCACTTGATTGCATATATTAAAAATCTCTGGTGTTTTGTATCTACATATATATAAACATGATAACTTTCATACAAAATTCCCTTTTGGCGACAACTGTACATCGCGCTAGAGCTTAAGCGTGTTGACTGAATTGCTTCATATTTGGTTCAAATATACTTTTAATTGAAAATATTTAGATTTCCCAAACTTTTTAATAAAATTTAAACTTAAATGCCTTTACAATAAAAGTACGTTTATGGAGTTATCATGATTATGCCAAACATAAATCTAATAAGGTTTTCGAAAATCTTGTATTTGCAATTTTCTTATGACAAAATAAGGTCACATATGTACTCAGCCTCTTTATCATTTTTATTTTAGAATAAAAGTTTGGGCCACTTTCAATAATGAAATTCAACACAAAAATAAAGAATGAAAAAGGTTTCCAAAACCATGCCAAACTACCCCAATTTACTTAATTAAGATTTGTTTGTTATTGCTTTTTTTTCATGTACATTTTTTTTTAATCTTCGCTAAAAAAATGAATCTATTATAAATTACATGTGTTTTGTCATTATTATATGACATTTGGGCTCATCAGTCAATATTTGCCGACTCGTATTTAAGTCACTTCTACCGAAAGCATCTAACTCATTAGCCTATCCGTCATCATACTTATGCTAGGTTTCCACCTGACATTTACCAACTGACGAAAGACCTGTTTTTGCGTCTCTTATCAAAATGACAAGCGGAATTACCCTAAAATTGTTTGTCTTTGAACTGGAAAACTCTGTTTGTCTATGAAAGACAACGAATTTCAAAGACAAGTGGAAATAACTAAATTGATCAACGAAATGTCACTTTGTCTTTGAAAGACAAAGAAAATTTTTGTCCAACTTGTTTTATCCTTTGTCAATGGAAGACACTGATTTGACAGCTATAAAGTTTAAATAGAAGTGAATGTTTCTTTTTTTTCAAATTGAAGTTATTTTTGAAGTGAAACTTCTTTGCGCGCGTTGAGATTGAAATTTCAAGGTTGAATTTTTGTGAAACGAAAAATAAAACGCCACATCTGCAACGCTGAGATCATTGATCAGCTTAGTGGTGGGAGGTAGAGTAAAAGTAAAAGTTTTTATTAATAGGCTAATATATTTTATACTGGAATAAGTTTGGATTTTTTGATAATCTATATAATTGTAGCAGATAAAAGGGAAAATGTCCTTTGATGTCTATTTTCTAATTTAGTTAAATAGAATGCTAGAGTTTTGAAATTTGTTTGGTGAATAGATAATGAAATTCTAAGAATCTTACTAGTTTAAGATTTTAATATATCTCCTATTGGTATGGAGATATAAATTATTTTAAACATTTTCCCCCTTATTTATAAAGAAAAAATAGTTATTTCAGCTGCCGTGTTTAGGAAAACTACACCATGGAATAAGAATTTTCTGGACTCAAACTAAAGGCATTTGCTTAGTGCCCCATTTGAGTCCAGAACATTTTTATTCTATGGTGTAGTTTTGCTAAACACGGAAGCTGAAATAACTATTTTTTCCTTATAAATACGGGGGTTTATGTCAAAATAGGCTAATTTAAAAAAAATTTAATTAAATCAGGAGAGTCCTTAAAAATATTGACGCAAAATTTTAGACGATTTAGTACGATGTTAAATCATTTTTAGTATGATAGTAGGTTAAAAATTGTGTTTTGCTAATTTTAAACGAGTTTAGCATCGTACTATCCCCTAACATTTTACTAAAGTTAAAATCACCAACTGGCTATTTTATCTTTTTAGTATCGTACTAAATCCATATGAGAAAACCCGAATGTTCCAGGTTCGAGTCCTGCTGGTACCCAACTTTTTTTTCTGTTTTCCTCTTTTTTTTTTTGTAAATAATGAAGTTAAAATGATAAAAATATAAATATCCTATACTTATTTCAAGCTCATGATGGGTTTCCATCAACATAAAATTAATTTACAATGCATAAAAACAATAATTGTGTTCATCAAATTCAAACCTTACAAATGCAGTGTACTAGTTAGCAAAAGGTTTAAAATTTTGGAATAAATAGTAAATTGCTAAATACTTAGGAAATTGTTAACTAGTAAAATGTTAAGCCCTTAACAATAGGTTGTTTAAAATTTTCAACGACAAGTGGAAACCTAGCATTACGCGAAATGCATGAAGTTGAGGTCACTTGCGCTTTTAATTGAATTATATTCATTCACTCTACTTAAACAGAATTAATTTTATTTCTTAATTTCTTAATCTTCATTACGAGAACAAATTAATTTCAAAAAATTTCATTTACCCGTTTTTAACACATAACATAATACATACAGTGGTGTCAAAAACATTCCGGTCTTTTTTGGTCAACTGCATTGAGTGTTGGTTTGTGAGATAAAAATGAACAAATCAAATGTTTGTAAAAAATGGTAAATTATCCATTAAAACAAAAAATAATAGTCAAAAATTAAAGTTGATTCAGAATTTTAATGCGACAAACTAATCAGATTTTATCTTGTACAATTAATTATTATTTTGTATTTAATATTTTGTACTGTTACCCCTATTTTTTATCACAGCTCGACATCGACGAGGCATTGACTGAATTAAATTTTCGAAAATAGAAGCAGGAATATTCTCCCATTCATTTTTCAAGGCTGCAAAAAGAAAAGTTGTTGACGTGTGCTTTTTTTCCCAACTCGCCTTTTTAAAATGGCCCAATAGTTTTCAATTGGGTTTAGATCGGGTGATTGAGACGGCCATTCTAAAACACGAATATTTTTAGTCACAAACTACTCTCTTAGCAGCTTTGAAGAATGTTTGGGGTCATTATCCTGCTGAAAAACCCAACGCAAAGGCATTTCTTCCTCTGCATATGGAAGCATTACTGACTCCAAAATGTCCTTATATTGAAAACGGTTCATAATTCCTGTGATTTGGTTTATTGGACCGCAGCCTGCGCCAGAAAAACAGCACCAAACCATCACCCAGGCTCCACCGTGCTTAACTGTAGCGAGTACATTTGCAGACTTTAATCGCGTACCTTTTGAGCGCCTTACTGCCCTTGCACCATAGGATTAAAACAAAATGAATTTGCTTTCATCACTGAAAAGCACGCTCCTCCATTTGCTTAAAGACCAGTTAAGATGATTTTTAGCAAATTCAACCCTGAGTTAAATATTTTGATAACGAATTTAAAGTCTTTTCCAAACCCCTTTCATGGCTTACCTTTTTCTACGATGTTTAGCAGTAAGAAGAGGTTTATTCGGTGGTCGAAATGCAAAAAGACCGAAATCTCTTAAACGCTTCCTTACCGTACTTGGCCCTATAGGTAGATTTAGTTCATCACAAATTATCTTTGAAGTTGCAAAAGGGTCCTTAAGCACAAAATTCTTTATGCGCCTATTAGTTTGAATATGTTGTTTTGCGAAGGTGTCCACCAAAATGATCTGCTTCTACTGATTTCCCGCTTCTAAATTTTGTAATGATGTCACAAACCGTTGACGTTGGAATTTGCAATATTTCAGATATTAAATCGCGTTGCTGTAACGTGTTTTAGCCATTTTCTGCACTATATAATTTCAACTAACACAGCTCTTAACTTGTAAAGTCTACGGTGTGAGTCAAAAGACTCGAAAAAACCGCGACTTTAACATCGAGACTCGCAATCTCCCTGCAATCCGGTTAGTTTTGCACAGGCATGTTATTGAATAACTTTATAAAATATTTTTTTTTATTGTTCTTGTCATCGTAGCATTACATTTTTAAGGTTATTATTAAATTGTCTAATACACTTTACAAATTATTGAAAACCTATGGAAAGTTATTAGTTTTCTACTTGATATTAAGAAAAACATTATACTGAGGAAAAATCCGGATGTTTTTGGCAGCACTGTACATAATTTATAATTTGTAGAAACTTTTCATTTAAAAAACATTAAAAAAAAAATCACCTTAAAGGTTTTCGAGAAAATAAAAAACCAAAACAGTGGTTATACGAGAGGACTCAATAGTAAATATTTTTCGAATAAAAAAAATGAGCTTTAAAGTACCCTACCTAATACATAAATTAGTAAATAATTTAATTTTGTTTACCAAAATCGTAGGAACAGTTTTGGAAAAAAAAAATAATATTTTCCTAGGTGACTAAACAAATTAGGTATGGCAGTTATAGCCCCGATGACTGACAGGCAGAATTCGTCTTCAAGTTCAACATTTTTCAACATTAAACCATTTTTCTCTCTTTATTTTTAATTAATTTATACATAATTAAAGATGTAAACCTTCCTTTTCGTCGAACACCCTTTACATACATATACATGTGAGATGCCAACCCTGTGAAGCACTCTCAATTTTTCATACATTAAATATATTTCCATACACTTTGTGCTTTTTATCTTTCCTTAAATTCACTGAACCTAGAGCATAATAGTGAGAGGGAAAAAATTAAATTTATACATAACATATACGTTCGTTGTAGATATAGAGGGTACCTCTTCTTATACTCTGCTCTCGACTGAAAAATGATGTGTGAAAAAAAATTTAAAAAAAAATCTAACTTCATTAGAATTTCTACGAAAAGGAGAAGTTTAAGTAGGTTGCTAGTTAACAAAGCGATTTTTTTTGTATGTATATCTCTCAGACAAAATCATAAAAAGGACTTACTTTTAAATAAATTTATGATGATGGTATAGAAAAGAAATAAAAAAACAGAACCTCATTCGCAACATCAATCAAATTGAGAGAAACAGCTAATAAAGGAAAACCAAAGAAATCAAATAATGTTCGAATCTGCAAAAATGGCAAAACGGTTCTTCATTTCAAATGTTTTCTTTACATTTGAGAGTTTCATTTTTTATCCCCGGTCCCCCAACCCCACCTTCAATTCTAGAGAATGTATATTTATTGTTGTTAATGGATGTTGGGGTTTTAGTCCTTGTTAGAAAATTTAACTTCTTTCAATTATATAATTTCCTTTTTTTTTCTTAGGAAAAAAATGATTCTTTTTCTTCAAGCACAAATAATTATTATTATTATTCTAGACCCCAAAATTTAAAAAGTAAAAAGGTGAACAAATATAATAAAAGGGTTCGGTTCGTTCATGAAATAGACATTGTGTACCTACCTATTTTTTTTTGTTTTGTTTATTAATTAATTGGAAAAATTAGGTGGAAACGTTTTATTTTTTTTTTTTTTTGTAAACTTTTAGGCAATTCCTGTTCTCGTTGCGTTGTAGGACGATTTGTTTTAATTATATTAAAGGAAATAATGTTGATGAAGGTATTTTAAAAAATGTGTCCTTGAGTAATGTTATGGGTTTTTATTGAAAGTCTTTAATGTTCATGAAAAAAAGCACACCTGCCTGGGTCTTTCGTACTTGCTCTAATCCAATTCAAGACGCTTAAAATTTTAAAAAATGTATTGTTTAAGAAACAAACTCAGAATATCAACTGGCATTGGAATGCCTAATTTTCTGAAAAAAAAATTTTTGTAATTTTTTGAAAAGTTAAACATTAAACAAGTTGTTATTAAAAATTTTAAGAAATTTCTGTACCTACTAAACTTTTAATTAGAATTGTTCCAGCCGATATTGGGAAATTTAAACTAAAAACTTAAAAAAAAAAAAAAATTCTATGGCATGAAGGTACTTTTAATAACGGTTGGTACACTTCGTACGAAAAGATAGTTAATTTTTTGTTTTTAAATGGGTGCCTTAAGGTTGCCCACCGCTAGAAGATTCGACTACAATATTTTTACAACATTTTCTACACTCTTTTTGCTTTATAAACGGATGTAACTTTTACCAATCGGCATGGGTAACATTTTACATCTAACGCTAACTTTAAAGATATGTCAAATCATGGCCATATCGTTTATTTAAAATCAATAGGTCCGTTCCTTTACTTTAAATGTCTGTGATTTTCTGTGCATTTGTGTGATTTTCAGTTCAAAGCACAGCAAAATGTCAATTTGAGAGCAAAAGAATGAAAGCCAAACATCGTGCCTTACTTGTCCAGCACATTAGGTAATACGGAATTTGGTTGAATTTGCGTTCCCGTCCTTTGGCACAGTTATGATATTTTTGAGAATATATTAACGTTGCTCTCCAAGATCTGACAGTTTGTGGTTTTCTGTGCACAAAGTAAAGGATCGGACCTAATATATCAAATTATTTTTTTAAGCGAGAAATTAATGAAGTTTGAGACCTAGAAAAGCTCACTCACAAACAAACATTTATACACCTAGCTTTTTTCATACTCTGATTTTGTTTCAATATTTTTTATGTTTTTGTTGCCCAAGGATATGAATCGTTATTATTTTTTAATGAGTTTTTAAAACTAGAATGCCTACAGCTCAGCAACCATATACAACATACATATTACATACATACATTACACATGTATATTATAAAACAAAAAAATAAAATACTCTGTTTGATGTTCATTTAATTTTACACACTCATATACGAGTACTAAAGCAGATGGAAAAGTTTTAATTTTTTTTATTTGCTCCCTATCTCACAAGTTTTGTTGTGGAAAAATGTGTTTTAACGAGTATTTCGAAATGCCATGTTCCGCCTGAGGCCATTTTGTGCGTTTGAATTGTAAGTTTTTTTTTTTTGTTTTGTGTTTTTTTTTTTTGCCAACTATTAAGGACTGACTGTACGAGTATATTGCAAATGAAGGATAACAATTCATTCATCAAACTTCAATTTATCTCGTTTTGATCATTAAATAATGATCGAATTAAAACAATGAAAAAATGAGCCTTAAAACTGAAGTGGAGCACGTTAAAAAAAGTTTTTTTTTTATAGATGTGACTGTTGAAGTTTATAAGTTTAAAGATGTATACGTATAGTAATTTAAAAACGAATGTATGTAATTATATTTTTAATTGGAATAATACGTTACAAAATTGGTGCAGTGCATTAACGCCCACGGAATTATCCCCCGCGGGTGTTAATTCCCAAACAAAAAGGAATAAACACCCGCGGGGATTATTTAATTGGTAATAAGGCCCAAGACAAAAAAGGAACTAAGACCCGCAAGTGTTTTTGCTTTTTGTAATTGGCATTAAGACCCAAACTTCATACACATATGACTCTTAAATAATTTTACCTAAATCACTGTTTACTACAAACACTTTGAAAGCAGACCGACTTTGATGACAGATCGCCTGACAACATAGGCACCTGCCAGACGACTGAGCATACCGTAAGCGGAGCGACGGAGTCGCATGATCGGGACAGAGGACCCGAAAAGGGAGTTAAAATCCTTGAGCCAATAAGGAAATTATCATTTTTCTCAAAATAAACTCTTACTACTTTATACAAAAAAATCAGTTAATTATAAGAGGAAAAGCCTACTTTTTGATATTTTTTTCGAAAAATGTTTTTTTTATTTGGTTTTGTATCGGATTTTTCAATAAGAGCACTACAAAAGTTATATTAAATAAAACAAAAACCGTTTTAGATATCAACTAAACTCTTTATTCCTGTGAAAGTACGTTCAATGCCATTATGTACTGAACTCGATTTCTTTTGCATGGCCACCACGGGCACGCTTGCAGAAGTTCAGACGCTGAACCCAATTTTTGACGGTTTTCAAGCATAAATCGGCCGATACTGCTGCAATTTCACGTTCGATATTCGTACGAAGTTCATCAATCGTCGCTGGCTTGTTGGCATAGACTTGACGTAGCCCCACAGGAAGTAGTCTAACGGCGTCAAATCGCACGACCGAGGCGGCCAAGCGACTGGACCATTCGTGAGATAACACGTTCTCCAAACTTGGTTTCCAATAAATTGATTGTGACATTCGCTGTGTGGCTTGTGGCGCCGTCCTGTTGGAACCACATGTCCTCCAAGTCCATATCATCCAATTGGGGCCAAAAATATTCGGTTATCATTGAACGGTAGCGATCCCCATTCACAGTAACGTGCCGGTCTTGATCATCATGGAAGAAGTACGGCCCAATGACGCCTCCGGCCCATAAACCACACCAAACCGTAATTTTTTCGGGATGCAATGATGACTCTTGGAGTACGTGTGGATTGCTGCCTGACCAATACCGCATGTTTTGATTATTAACGAAGCCATTCAGCCAGAAATGAGCCTCATCGCTAAAGATGATTTTTTGATGAAAATCCGAATCATTTTCAAGTTGTTGCATAGCCCAATTCACGAACATACGACGCTTCTGGTGGTCAAGCGGCTTCAGTTCTTGCGTCAATTTAATCTTGTAAGGATGTAGGCCAAGATCTTCTCGCATGACGAGACCGAGTCGAGATGAGACTGCCTTTTATGCATCCGAGGCGAGACCGAGACGAGACTGAAAATTTTCGATTTTGACAAGAGACTTACGAAATTCTCGTCTCAGATTCTAGATTCAGTTGATTTTGCTTTCATTTTTCTTTAGAAGAAGTTTCGCAAAATTTTAAATAGTAATTAAAATTTTAAAAACGGTTATTTGAAATTTTTATAAAAGGTTTTTTTTTGTATTTTTTTTTTTTTTTTTGAAAATTATTCTGTATTTTTTTTTATTGGTATAAACTATTTTTAGAGTAATTGAATAAAATTGTATTCCTTGAATCAAAAATAATGAAAATTTCATATTCTTCTCGAAAACGGCTTCAATAATTTTGATAGAAAATGTGTTTGTTCTTTAATTAGTGCAATTTACTTTGAAGTGAACAACAACATTACCTTTTTTCGTATTTTCTATTTTCTCAATCTTGGATATACCGATTCAAATTAATTTTTTATACAAAAACTTCTAAAAAGTTTTCAAGATATTGTATAATCCAAATTTTCCATTTTTTTTGATTTGATTTTGAAAACTATTTTCGAAATTCGATTTTCAAAAAAGGTGTTGATGATTTTTTTTTTACTTAAAATGTAATTACGAAGACGACCAAAATTCGCATATTAGACGGGTATGACAACATCTAACTGATGAGGCCATCTGTCATATATGGCCGAAACGTATATATGGAGTTGAGGTCCACTTGAACTTTTAAATGAATTAAATCTGCTCATTAAAACTTAAAATAAATAGGGGTTACAAATTTTGTTCCTAAAAATTTGTCCAGAATTTTAATTATAAAAAAGTAATTTCTAAAAACCGGTCCAACGATTTAAAACTTTTTTTTTTTCCAAAATATTTTCTTTTAATAATATTCTACCTAAGGTTTGATCACCACCTCAAACTAAAAAGTTTTTTTCCTGGCTATTGCCTCTTGGGAGGAATTGACAAATCCTCCAAGAGTATCACTTGTCATGAATAAGTGCTTCTCGTCTGGCCGTTCGGATTCGACATAAAATTGTAGGTACTTTTCATTTCTGTCAACACGCGCACACAGGTATGGTTGCGAGTTGTTAATCACAAGGCCCTGGTTCTTCACGAGCCGTTGCGCCACCCGATTTATTTATTTGTTTATTTAAGTGAAACTTCTTTGCGCGCGTTGAGAGTGAAATTTCAAGGTTTAATTTTAATGAACATATACAAATTTTTGATTTTGAGTGTAGGATTTTTTGGAAATA
Source organism: Melangyna quadrimaculata (assembly GCA_949320155.1). Classification (NCBI taxonomy): domain Eukaryota; kingdom Metazoa; phylum Arthropoda; class Insecta; order Diptera; family Syrphidae; genus Melangyna; species Melangyna quadrimaculata. The sequence continues at coordinate 174,885,848 of OX439485.1, read as the reverse complement.
GTCGGAAAACCTACTTAAATAAACCGATTTATGGATTCAATATAGCTTTTAACGGCCTTTAGTCCATACAAATTGGCGTTTCGTCCCGGCGTTCTCACTTGGACTCTTCAGTTGAGTAAGTCAGTAAGTATTCTACTTGGCTGATGTATTTCAGTAGTATATAGAATTTGTATTATAAAAAACACTCATATGTAAACAATGCCAGGCCACGGGTAACAAAATTTCCAATAATTCTTGATTAGAATTGACTAATTGGGTTGGATATAGTTCACAATTGATTTTCGCTGTAAAATTGATGTAAGCTGGACTGAACTTAATAAAAATTGCGTCTTGACAAAGCCCTCACTGTCAACTGAAGAGTCCAAGTGAGAACGCCGAGACGAAACGCCAATTTGTATGGACTAAAGGCCGTTAAAAGCTATATTGAATCAATAATTCAACAAGTCCAATATAAATAAAATAATGCTAAGCCGATTTATATCTTTTAAATGTTCACCTTTTTTTACTTTAAATTTTCACCATTATTATTTAATTTTCAAGTTTACAACCCCAAACCATGGCTCATTTTGATATAGAACACATAGCTACGTCTTACGCATATAAGATTAATATCCCTATACAGATCGAGATTTTTAGATCGCCAAAGAAATTTCACTTCTGCCACGAGTACTGAGTTACACGCGCTCTTTTTTTTATTTATTTGTAAGGTTTGAGCTAAGGGTTCTTGGTACACAGCACAACATACGACTCTGCTGGGTTCCTGGCAACAGTGGTGTCCCAGGTAATGAAAGTGCTGACGAACTGGCAAGAATGGGATCAGCACTTGATCTTAATCAAGCAGATTCAACTGTTCAAATCCCGCCCTGTAATCTTAAGAGGGTAATCGAGAGTAAAGTTCTAGCTATAACCAACAAGAGATGGAACTCACTCGATACCTGTGTTATAACTAGAAAATTATGGCCTAGTTTCGATGAACAAAAGACCGACAAAATCATCCACCTGGGAAAAAAGTCTCTATCTATTCTCGTGAGCGTTACCACTGGGCACAACCAACTGGGTTACCATAAGAAAAAGATGAGTCTCAGTATGGACGACTTATGTAGAGGATGTGGTGACGAAGAGATACATGAGGATACTTCACACTACCTTTGTCACTGCCCTACACTATGTCATCTAAGAAAAAGGCTCCTCGGGAGACATTTCTTCAATGACTTAGAGGAACTATCTGACATAACAAGCAATAACATGTTAAAATTTATAAACGCTACAAAATGGCTTGACAATTCTTAAATACAGCTAAACAAATGAGTCACATACACCAACCCACTGATCTATCAAACTCAACCGCCAGACGTTGCATGGAGCCATTGCTCCTACGGGCCTGGTGGTGGGGATGATTTAAACAGTGAAGGTAAAGAGAAGGGACCACGCCCTTGAAAAGACGATTGTGCGTTGACCTCTCCTCAACCTGGTGATTGTGCTTACGGACACTTCTTCAGTAACCTGAAGACTAATCTTACTGAACGGGGCAGACGCATGCACCAACCACTGATCTATCAAGCTCACCCAGCGGACGTTGCATGGAGCCACTGCTCCTACGGGTCCGGTGGAGAGATGATATTTGCGGTGGGGGTAAATTAGGGAATCACGCCCTAAGAAGACAATGGTGCGTTTAACTCTCCTCAACCCGGTGTTAATATGCCGTCAGACAATTCTTCTATACCTGGATAGCTTCACCGAGTTAACTAGGCAGACACACACACCAACCACTGATCTTTCAAACTCATCCACCAGACGTTGCACGGAGCCACTGCTCCTACGGGCCTGATGGGGGGATGATTTAACCAGTGGGGGTAGGGGAGATCACGCCCTTAAAGGACAGTGATACGTTGGTCTCTCCTAAGCCCAGTGATTGTGCCGACGACGTAGGTTTACATTACAGAACGGGGTAGACGCGTACACCAACCACTAATCTATCAAACTCACTCACCAGACGTTGAATGGAGCCACTGCTCCTACGGGCCTGGTGAGTGGATGATCTATTCAGAGGGGGTAGAGGTAGAGATCACGCCCTTAAAAGACAACGGTGCGTTAACCTCTCCACAACCCGGTGATTACGCGCTAACAAACACTTCTCCAACACCTTAATGGGACCAACTTAACAAAGCTACCACATACACCAACCACTGATTTATCAAACTTACCCGCCAGACGTTGCATGGAGCCACTGCTCCTACGGGCCTGGCGGAGGAATGATTTACCTGTTGGGGGTAAGGGAGAGGCTCACGCTCTAAAAACACTATGGTGAGCTGGCCTCTCCTTTGCCCGGTGATTGTGTCGACGGACTCTCCTTATCTGACCTAACTGGGTAGTCGCTGGCACCAACCACTGATTTATCGTACCCAGCGCCAGACGTTGCATGGAGCCACTGCTCCTACGGGTCTGGTGTGGGGTTGATCAATCCAGTGAGGGTAAAGGAAAGGGACACGCCCTTAAAAGACAATGGTGCCTCAACCTATCCTCAACCCGGTATTTACACAGCGACTGACACTCCTTCAATCAATTTGAAGACGACTTTTCTAAGCTTTAGCTTGTAAGAACGGTATTGACGCCCTCTACGAGCTATGTCATTGGATTTATCATAGGTTTCTTTTATGGGGATTAATCCCCAGGGTATCACAATGGATCTTCACTGATCTAAGTGTGACGGTAACAAGATCAACCTAAGGTTTGAACTAAGTTAGGAATATATTTTTTTTTTGGATACTTCCTTCGTTGCACCATAACGCTGAAAGTCTGTGCTTTAAATCAGCCTAAGCCACCTAACTTTCGTTCAGGGTTATGAAATTCTTCTTGCGCAAAAGTGAAAAGTCTTCCAATAGTCTTCGTCATATTTAAACGTGTGGTAATTGACCCCCTTCGAATACGACACACACACGTTCTATCATTCTGATATATTCTATGCAAAACCTACCTTATTCATCAAAGGACGCTATAGTTCCATTAACTCATTTTTATTTTAGGTTTTAGCTGTGGATTCCTTTCAGTATCGCCTTATGTTTCGTAATTTAGCATTTTTAATTTTAAACGCAATTTTAATAATATTGATGGTGTGTGGTAAGAAGTGTTTTATTTGAACTTTTGCAAAAGGTACTCAACAAGAGTATAAATAAGTGTCAAAACGAAAACCCGAAATATGTATTTAAGGTATATAATGGTTTATTATTTATACTATAAGCAGTGACCTACTTCAAAAAACCTCCTTTCAATGATTTGCCTTTCATCGCTCTCAATGAATTAGGCTTTTATTTTGCCCTATTATCAATTTACAGCATTACCTTTACTTCTTGTCATATTCTAAACAACCACTACAAACCCATATATACCACAAACCCTATTATCGCCCCAAATTTCATTTTAATTAAAATTTAAATACCTAAAGTTAAAATGAACATAATACTCTTTGAGCGCCATCATCACCAGCAAGGACCAGCGTGAAAAACCAATAATTCCTTTCGTGGTGTTATGATGATGGGTATAGCGCACATAGTTGACCCATGGTATATTTTACAAAAGAGACATAATAATAATGATGATTATTCTATCAACATAGACAAAACCATCGGGATTCATTAAATTCAAAATAATATTTACCTCTTTACCTTTTGCTTGATTGTCCACCTTTGAAAATAATTATTTTAAAAGGTATTTTTGTGTAGGTGTAGAATGTTGATTCTGATGATTTGCCTTTGATTGTTTTCAACTAAACGATGAAATTTAAGAGTTTGTATAAATTTACATTATAAGGAGATTTATAAGAATAGAAATTTATTTTATAAAATGTCTTAAATATCTTACCATAATAGATAAAAGTGTTTAGGTGTACCTTCCTGGAGGCATCACGCAAATGGGTTACTTTCGTTCTTTGTCCGTTATTTTCCAACTGAAAATCGAGAGAGAAAAGCAAAAGAAAAATATATAAAATTAAAGTATGTTTTAATCTAAAAAATGGAAATAAATTATAATTTAAATTTTTTTTAACACATTTTAAATGCAGTTTGTAATGGCCAATAAATAAATTAGAATTCCCAAAAAAAAAACAAAAATAGAATACCTTTTATAGTTCCAGAGAAAAAAAATAAAATGTAAAGAGTGTAAAATTCCTATACAAATTTGTACGGGAAAAGTATGACCTTTGAGGTAAGGGTTAATGACCTCGGAAAAAAATTTTGTTTGTCAATAATTTTTTCTTTCGGCATAAACTTTCGATTGACGGGGTGTGCTATCTAAAAAAATTAGTTTGGTAAATAACGGACACCCTATTGTTTAGCCCCAGTTTCACAGTGAGAGTTTAAACTTAACTTCAGCTGAAACTTAAACTGAATTTTATTTTTTTTTTTTGGCTTAACTCATCCGGTTTCTCTCTGAAGCAAAGAACATGAGAAGCAGCAACAAATATTTTATTTTGAAGACGAAGTTAGATAAATATGTTCTAAAAACATCAGTTCTTGTTCAACCCTTACAAAAAAGTTTTTAGATTCAAATATTGATAGTTTATCAACAATAATTTTCGAGTAGAAAGAGTTGTCTAAATTCTCAGTAAACAAAAATTATAGAAAGTAAAAAAAAATAATAAATAAGTCCAAATAACCCCTTTTCCAAAAAGCGGTCAATTTTTCTTTCGATCGAGTTTTCTGGATTAATTATCTACATAATTATATTAAAAAACATAAACTTCGAAAAGCAGTTTTGGCTATACAATATATTTGCAGAAGAATTTTGCGGTACACTGTGGTGTATACGTGATTTTTTGGATCAATTTTGTTTTATTTGATTTTTGGTGAACCCTTTGAACTCTTGTCTATCAACTTAAATTATACTTATTATAATATTCTTATACAGGGTGTCCAGTAAATAATGGATAACCATGGAATGCCTCATAGTAGACTTTATGACCGTCCTGAAAACTAATAAAAAAAAAGTCCAACCCAACCACAAAAAAAAAGATATGTGCATTTTTTTGTTCAGTGCATTATTTTTTGCGTTACTTTACGTTTTTGAATACCACGACTACAAGTGAATGAATTCTACCGTTTTTTTTTTTCGTAGCAATATTTAACATTGTTTGTGCCAAAACATAAGTAGACAAAAATTATAATAAATTCTTAGAGAAAAAAATGATTGAACTTTGATTTTCGATGCAAAGTGTGGAAGAAAATAATTTTTGAAAAAGTTAAATCATCTCTGGTATGAAAAAATGCATGAATACCTAAGTAGCCAACTATTTTAAAAATGTGTGCGTTAAATGCGGATTTCAAAATGGTATAACTTATTATTGCATCTTGATTTTCACGTTTACTGTGCCAATTTTTAAAACTTTTGTTTTTGCTAAATTGCCTCTAGTATTGCACATTTTTACAAATAACTTGCTATTGGTTCTAGATACAATAATAAACTATACCATTTCGAAATCTGCATTCGACACGCATATTTTAAAAAAAGTTGGCCACTTTGGTATTCATGCATTTTTTCATATCACAGATGATTTAACTTTTTCAAAAATTTTTATGAGTAGCATAACTTTTTTTTTTAGAAAATTGAACGCTCTACAAAAAAGATCTTCACTTTTTATCTAATAAATGTACTCCTTCCAAAGTTATTAAAGGTCAAAGCGGAACTAATGGTTAATATCCCATTTTTTGTTCGTTCCCTATTGAGAATTCAAGCTATTAAACAATACCTTAGGTGTGACAAAAAGTTTGAGCATGTAGGTCTATTCGAGAAAAGAAAAAAATCGTGTGGAAGGAAGGATCTACCCCCCTCGCTTAGGTGGAAGGGCCAGTTTTCTAAAAAAATGACTTAGAACGGAAACAAAATGTTAAAAAACAACGGCAACACTTACAACGGCCTGTATACATTTTTGCAAACCTAGAAATCCCTTTTTTTATTTCTCTTTCAAATAAAGTTCATTTAGTGAACAGTTTTTGCAAAAATAATTTCCAAACTCAAAACTCTGAAAAAAATAAATTAAAACCAAAATTCAAACGATAGTTTCTCAAAATTTTACGTAATTAAGTATTATTTTTATTTTCAAAATTCAATGCTCTTATTATTTTCTAGTCAAACACTCGAAACCGAATGGTTCTAGAACTTTTATTTTTCAACTTTCATTAAACTTCTTACGTGTGACCTCTAGATCTCATTCCATGTTTTTTCCAAAAAAAAAAATCCAAGAAAACAAATACATTTTTGGGGTACATGTTTTTTTTGGGCATTTTCCCGAATATCTTGTCATTGATTCGGTAGATTTTGCAATTATTTTGGAACTCGGTACTTCTTAGTTAGTTCTCTTTTTTTTTGTAGAATGTTGTATTTTGTTTATAAACTAAACATAACCTTAACTGAACGTTATTTTATTTATTTGCTTTCATAATCCTTTTTTTTTTAAATAGTTTTATTTTTTGTTTTTTAATTTTGAATTTTTCAAGACCTAATTTATTTTAACTTCCGTTGATACTCGTTTCGCTGTAAGGTTACTATGTTATTAAATTTGTACAATATTATTTATTACACATAAGATAGAAAGATAGTTAATTTTTTTTATTTCTATAGATTTGTACAACATTTAAGAATAAAGATTAAGACATGGCTTTTCTGCCATCTGCCTGTTATTATTAAACATACCAAGTATCGATTTTTTTTGTTATTATCTATTATTATATTATTTCAAAATGGACCCCAGTGTGTTGGGTATCTGCATTAAAAATTTGTTTACGTTATAAATAAAATCAAAAAAAAAAACATTTTCTTTTTAATTTTCGACATCTTGTCTAGTTTTTTTTTGTAAAGCAATATCAACAAATTTATCTTCGTATACACCCTATGTGGCTAGGTACATTCTAGCTGTTAGCTACAAGGGCATCAAGTTAGTGCGATCAAGTCGTTTATTTTATTTCTTGAATATTTCAAGTTGGTTTGACTAAAAAGCTGTTGTTATAATAATTTGAGAAAAACTTTTGTAAAGTTATGAATGCTAGAATGAGCTAAGGACTCATTTCATCCCCTAAATGTAACCTGCTATATTAAAAAAAAAATTAAATTGGATATCTCTATTTTTGGTTTTTACTTCATTTTACGAAATAAAATGTTAATTTTGAAACTGATTTAGCATAAAATCCAATTTCTAAATAAAGCTTTTTAAACTTTAAATGAAATTCTTAATCGGACCTGTGAGTTTCTGAGAAACTGTCGCTGATTCGTTAGTTATGGCCTTAGACTCAGGGGTTCACATTAGAACTCAAGGAAAAAAACACTTTCAACTTTTCACCGAAATTTTAATGTTTTCTTTGCAATTACCTACCAATTTTTCTTTGTGTACAAATCTAATTGGCGCTGTTTTGAACTTTTATGAAAATAACAACTAAATTGGTCTAGCGGTTCGCAAGTGAGAACACGAAATTAATCAACCTAACGTAATGCAAAAACAAAAATCTTAAATTTTATAAAAAAACAAAAAAATAGTGCGTATACGGCCTAGTGTACCTTTGTTTGTCGTTGTTTCAAGAGATAAAAAATGAATTCACTTTAAGTGAATTTATTCAATATTTTAATTTGCTGACACTAAGCCAACACTATTTATTGTGAGTATTATTAATTTGTTATCAACTTGACTTTAATTTTTCTTACAAACCTAATTTGGACTGTTACAAAAATTTTTAAGAAAAAAAATGAGCCAAATCATTTCATCAGTTCTCATGTGATGCGCAAAAAATAGTGTTTAATTTTTATTTAAAAAAAAAATTACGGTCACCTAAATCACTATTAAAATAATTTACAAACAAAACAGTATGTCAATATCTAAAATACACGTGTATTTTCCCAAGCCCGGGATGTGTTTATTATTTTTTGTGAATTTTGTCATTTATATTAAAGTTAAAAATATTTGCTTATTTGTGGTGGCTGGTTGAAATAATTGTTTACCTATTTTCGATTAGAATCCTGCTTCGAACACCTTTTGTGTAAAATGTGACAACCTCAAAAAAATGTTTTGCTTATAACACTGAAAAAAAACAATTTGGGCGAGGGTCATGTTTGTGCATGTAAGTCACAAATTTATATACATATAAATATCAAAACTCTATCGAGCAGAAAATGTAACAATTTTGTTTCTATTCATATATTTTTTCCACGAGTTGTTTGGCGCATAAGTACTTTGTAAAAAGCATAGCAGAGAAAAAATAAAATTTTGCTGGTGGCCAGAATCGCACTTTAATGCAAAAACTATAGCCCAACTCGAATGATGTTGAATAGGACATGAGGTGGCAAACAAAAAAAAAAGCTGAAACCCTCGGGACATACATATGTATACTTTTTTGTGTAAGTTTGTTGTAGTTCAGAGGCGTTGTAAATTTATTTTTTACGTTAGTTGATGAAACAAATATGTTGACTTGCTCACAGAGCAATATCACTTTGGAACAAAATTGCTAAAAACTACATACTCTACTCATGCATACGATGACAGCGAACTTTTTGCATGAACGAGTCCTTTTTTACTGTGTTAGCTTCTTAAATGTTTTCACTCTTGTATTACGGAGATAGTTTTGAAACAACAACAACAAAACCGTGTCATCCCTAACAATACTCTAGCCGCCTTCTTTATGTTACCCCAAAAACGTGATATGGTGCGAATTAGATGCTTAAGCGACTGTGCAGGGCTAAACAAACATAAAAAGGTTGGTTTGTTTTCTGAATCATTTTAAAGCTTTTTGTCCTTAATGCCCCGTCTAATCTATAGTTCGAGAGAGGTCCCCAAAAAAATGAAAAGGAGAGGCAAATTATTGTCAGCTCGCATTTGTTGATCTGATCCCAATGTGGATGTTTTTGTGTGCTCTGCTATATTCCTCGCCCATTTAAGTCTTACAGAATATGGTGCTTCCCTTATACACAACACATACACAGAGAGTTCTCTCGTTGACTTACTAAACATTTCAAAATGCTCGCAGGCAATTGGGACAGAATGACAGTAGTAGAAGTTGTGGACGCTTGAGAGATAGCGAGGAAGGATGACGACAACCCCAGTGGTGGTAAATGGGTGATGGATGGAGGTCGTGGTTGTGAGTATAAGGACGAAGGAAAAGCAGCTTCTATTGTCTGAGAACAGATGTTTATTTAGATAAATTTGAATGACGACTCCTTTGAGCTAAAAGGGTGTTGGGGTTTGGGGTATAGTGATCAATTACCAAATGGGAAATGAGTTGTATAAGGCATACAACAAAACGAACGAACACCAGTAAGTAACCCAGTGGAATGACTCAAGTGATTGTTGCTTTAAATCACTTTAATGTCCACAAAAATATTTAAAGTGTTATTATATCCTCTGCCAGAAGCCTAGTGAGTGTTTTTTAATGGCTCCGAGGAAAGAATGATGCGAGACAGGAAGATTCAGTTATATACAGATGATGGCTTTGAATGTCTGCAGATATTTGCAGACTGTTTTAGAGAATGTTAAAATTATTATGTTTACTTGAAGAATTAAATAACAACAAAAGTTATTTTAAGGTTGGGTTATGTGAGTTTACGAGTAAAATACCAAATTAAACAACTTTTGCATGACTGAATAATTGGCTCTGATGTTTGCAAATTAAAATTGTTTTGAAACCAAAAATGTATGAATTTCATGAACTTTTATGCCCAATTTAGCAGTACAAATTAAAAAAAATTTACCCTGTTCTTGAGTTGAAAGTCTCGTGGGAAACATATTCAGCCAGCAACCCTTGAATGGACACGAAGTGAACTTTCAACACTATTATTCCCTGTCGTTTATTTTAGCTAGTATAAAACCAAGATAACCTTAAGTGATTCTAGGAAATATGTACTTAAAACATAAAAGGTTTTATATATAAGGAGAAGGAGAACTTATAAATGGTTTAAACTCAGCTTTAAGATAATTTACAAAAACAAAAGCTTATTATCAGAAAACACACTTCTGATACTGTCGGAAAAAGTTATTTGCCTTTGAGCGTGACAAGATTCTCTGAAAAGATTAAAATAAAAACATGAAAAGGTCCTCATGTAAGTTTTCTTCAAGTTAACTTTACTTTTAAGATGGGATGTATAAATATATAAATGAATATTTGGTATTTGTTAAAAGTATCATTCCAATATTCGAGGACATGAAATTTGATGGATTCAATATTTTAGCTTTAAGCAGTTTTAAATTTAAACTCTATCTATACGTCACGGCTCGACTTATTTTTGATACAATGTCCATGACTTCAAAGTTCAAAAAGTATTGAGGAAAATTCTGTCCTGCTTGAACATACATTTATAGTAACTTTCTAATAAGAATATGAAGAAATTTAAATATTAAAATTACTTCTGTTTTAAGTGGAGTGATTGAATATAATTCACTTAAAAAGTAAAATTGACCTCAAATCCAGAAACTAATGTTTTTCGCCCAGATATGACAGTGGGCCTTTCAGTCAGTCTGTCATACCCTAATAACAAACACATTTTGGTCGATGTATAGTAACTCCCTGCAATGTATGGTTAAAAAGAATCCTCAAGAGTTGACAATAAGACTTGATTTGAGCTAAATTGCATTTAACCAATAGGGTGGCTCTTATTTTGGAAAAAAAAATAGTTTAATTGGGCTCCCCCTAAAAGTGATCAAGATAATTTATTAAGATTTCTGTGTAACATTTTATTTAAATCGATTTAGGTTAATATGTTGTATTGAATACTCCAAATTAAAAACACAAAATACTAGTTGCTTGAAATCCTTTTACTTAAAATGTCCGTTTAATTGTAAAAAATGAAGGAAATTCTTAAAAATTAACACTTAGGTAAAGGTAAAGTACCAAAATGGGTACAGTATAAATAATTTTCAATTCTTTTAAATGAAGTGTATTCATCCCGTCAAACATTAAGCGCTTGGTAGCCTGAGTTTTGCTTGGCATCTTTCGATTTGGATACAAAATTGGAACCGAATCATTTAACCCGCTCGGAAACACAGCGTTACATGGCATCCCCTGTTCACGCGCCTGGATGACCCCTACATATCTAGATAAACTTATGATGCAAAATATTGCTACACAAAAAAATCATCTTTAAAAATGCAAGAAATAAAAAAGTGGGTGTGGCAGTGAGTGGATTTAAAGGAGAATGCCCAAAAATGTATGGGCGAAAAACCCAGAGTCGATTAAGAAAAGTCATATATGGTTTGAAAGGGCATTAGTTATAGATAACAAATATGGAATAATTTTCCAAAAAAATTATCCCCGGGACTGGCTATGACCATTTCAATTTGTTTTTTTAAACAAAGTGTGACATATTTTCATATTGTGGTTGATCCATGTTATTAAATAGGTCAGCTACAAGTCACTAAAATCTGCAGCTATAAGTAATGCTGTCCAAAATGTCGCTTGGCACACATATTGGTACATAAAAGTTTAATTATAAAAACAGTGAATGAAAAATCTTAAATTAAAAAAAGAATCGAATCCGTGTCCGTTATAAAAAGTAAGTAGGTAGTCGCTTTATGAGTTTGCATTTACCACTGTATATAAATGCACATCATAGCGCTTTTTAATCACAAGAAACTCGTTACTCGCAAAGGTGCTACTTTGTCCAACCGTTGGCCTCTATGTAGTCTATTTTGTAAAAATTCATATTTGGTTTATAAGAGTTCGATATACTAAGAATGTGCAATTAAATAGCAACAGAGTTTCGAAAGACAAAGTTACCCAAAGACAATGGGCACATTCATAGTCATTTTAGAGCTGTATCTAAGTTAAACATGGGTCTAGTTGAATTTTCTGACGTTGATTCTATTTTTTTAAGTTTACTATTTCAAAATATTTGAAGCTATTTGGGTAGTATACCAAATTAATTATCTTTTAAAAATGTGAAACCAACAATTTGCAATTAAAATCGGTCTATATTCCTTGAGCCAAAATTATCTTAAACTGTAGTTTATTTAAACCTGGGTCTATCTGCGACTATGAATATACGCCAATGTTCCCAAAGACAAAGTTTCGAAAAAAATTACAACAACGGACAACAGTTGGAGGAAAAAGTGTATGTACGTGACATATAAGTGCAACTTAAATTATTCACATACTTTCATGATAATCAATAGTTAAGACTTTTATTTCTTTACTGCATTATGTTGCTGTAAAATTCCGAAATTAAAGTGTTAAAGCTCAGAACTTTTCAACGACAATGGTAAAAGTCCCAAATGGGTTGTTTTCATAATTTTCTTTTTTCTTTGATTTCTTGGACAAGAGTACTTTCCATTAATTGCAACCCCAAATTCAAAAATAAAAAATAACGTCCGCCACGCTTGCAACAATTTTTTTTTTGAAAACTTGTGTTGTGAAACTTCGCCTTTTTGAAAGTTTTTTTTAACATTGAAAATGTTTATAGGCTCGTTTTGCACAAATTATGGTGTTACCAAAATGAATAAAGTACAAATGAATACAAATAAAAATGAACTTAAGCCTAGTAAGGGCATTTTGCGAAAAATTTGGTTGGTGTTACCACAGAAGCTACCTACAAAATTAAAATGAACATATCTTTGTAAGCGATGAACATCACAGTTTATCGAATTGATGTCTGTCAAGTTAGCATTACCACTTCAAAATTTCAGGAATATTATAATTGGATTAATTGTCGTGAATTTGATTGCTTGCATATGCGGATGACATAGACATTGTCGGCAGAACGAAGCGAGCTGTGGCAGGGGCATTTGCGAGCATTGAATCGGAGGCGGCTAGAATGGGATTGGCGGTTAATGAGGACAAGACGAAGTATATGCTGTCATCGAGAGAGGAATCTCAACATCGTCGACTCGGGCAAAATATCACGATGGACAGATATAACTTCGAAGTTGTCAAGGACTTTGTCTACCTGGGCTCCACTATAACATCGCAGAATGACATCAGTGCAGAGATCAAGCGAATTTACTCTTGCCAACCACTGTTTCTTCGGTCTAAGAAGGCATTTAAGTAGTAAGGCCCTCTCTCAGAGAACCAAGGAGACTTTACACAAAACCCTAATCATCCCGGTCCTGCTTTATGGGTCAGAAGCATGGACACTGAAAGATTCTGATAAAAATCTGCTAGGGTGCTTTGAGTGGAAGATTCTTCGTGTGATTTTCGGTCCGGTGTGTATCGAAGGAGTATGGAGGAGAAGATTCAACGACGAGCTATACGGGCTATACAGCGACGTTGACCTGGTCAAAAAGCTGAAAATACAGCGGCTGAGGTGGCTGGGGCACGTGGAGCGTATGGACAGCAATGCACCTGCCCGACGAGTCTTCGAATCCAACCCCGATGGGGTACGCAGCAGAGGAAGAACCCGTAACAGGTGGCGCAATCAAGTGAGTGACGACATCAAAGCACTCGGTGTGCGCAACTGGAAGCGGCTAGCTAGGGACAGAGCTGGCTGGAGGGGCTTGTTAGTTGAGGCCGAAGCCCATCCTGGGCTGTGAGCGCCATCAAAAGTAAAGTAAGTAAGTCGTGAATTTGTCGTAAATTTGTCGTGAAAGAAAAAAATTTGTCGCGCCTTTTTTTTAAATTAACCCTGGGTAATGCTAACTTGACAGTCATGTTAGCATTACCCACCTTCAAAAAAAAAAATCTAAAAAAAAAATGAAGATGCAGTTAATTGTCGTGAATTTGTCGTAAATTTGTCATGAAAGAAAAAAATTTGTCCGACCTTTTTTTTAAAAAAAAAACCCTGGGTAATGCTAACTTGACAGTCAAGTTAGCATTACCCACACTCAAAAAAATTCTAAAAAAAAAAAGATGCAAATAATTGTCGTGAATTTGTCGTAAATTTGTCGTGAAACAAAAAATTTTTTACCACTTTTATTTTCTGAGAAAAAATAAAAAAACCCCTAACCCTCTAAAATCGCATTTTTTTCAATAAATTTAGCACTACCATACCAAAACATTTTTCTTAGAAGACTTAAAAAAAAAAATGTATCCAAACAATTGTCGCCAGACGTCCTTAGATAAGTTACATATCAAATAATTTGTCGTGCCTTTTTTTCTCAAAAAAAAATCACCATTTTATGACTAAACCCCCTAAATTCGCATTTTTGCATAAAATCTAGCACTACCATACCAAAACTTTTTTCCTAGAAGATTTTTTGAAAAAAAAATTATCCAAATAATTAACGTAAGACGTCCTTAGATAAGTAACGTACTCAAATAATTTGTCGTGCCCTTTTTTCTCAAAAAAATTGTTTGAATACATTTTTGTTCTAAAAATCTTCTAGGAAAAAAGTTTTGGTATGGTAATGCTAGATTTTATGAAAAAATGCGATTTTAGGGGGTTTAGTCATAAAAAGGTGATTTTTTTTTTTTGAGAAAAAAAGGCACGACAAATTATTTGAGTATGTAACTTATCTAAGGACGTCTTGCGACAATTGTTTGGGTACATTTTTTTTTTTAAGTCTTCTAAGAAAAAAGTTTTGGTATGGTAGTGCTAGCCCTTTGGGGTCCTGCAACCAACTAGTCTCCGATATTAAGATTTTAAAATACTTCATTAAGCCAGACATAAAAACAATCTACAATTGCATTAAAACTTTGAAAAAAAAAATGAAAATCAATTTGAGTTAATGTTTTTGTACCTCCCTAATTGACTTAATTATTCAAAAATTTATACGGAAAATTGATGTGGTACAAAAGTTGTAATATAAGATTCTTGGTAGCATATTCTCTACTTATAGTAGAGGATTAAATAGTTGGGGATATAATAGAAAATTTAAAATTTATTACTTCTTGAATTATGATTAAAAAGGATGAGCATTTTGTGACACCGCAACGGACAGGTACAATCGTTCCTAATTTTATTTTTTCTTGGATTTCAATGTAATAATCTATTTTGTAGCTCGTACCACTGGAAAATAGAAGTAATATACAGTAGAGGCCACTTATAGTCACACTATTACTATTAGGTATAAGATAATGTTAAAAACAAATTGTTGATTAATTTAACAAGAGCAAAACGAATTAATAAAAAATAAATTCGTAGCTTACAAAATTCTAAATGGATTCTCCAGATTAAGGTTTAAAAATACTGCCCTTGCCCTTAAGATTTACACAAAAAAAAAAAAAAAACTATCTACAAATTCTTGAAAACTTCGAAAAAATTTGAAACACTTTTAGTTATTGTTTTTTTTTTTTCACCTACCTAATTTACTTAATGGTACATAAATTATTCAGAAATTATTAATTTAAATTCGTTGGTTGGCATATTCTTTACATAAACTAGAGATTACAAAGTTGGAAATCTAACACCAAATTCAAATTTGATGCTTTTTGAATTATGGTTTTTAAAGACAAGCTGTTGTGACACTCAATCGGACAGATAAATGATAAATTCGTTCCTTACTTTATATGGGTTTCTAGGAAAATTTCATATTGTAATATTTTACTAAGGGTTCGCAAATAAAACTTATTTCCTTTATTCAAACTGAAACTGCAATTAATTCACAAAATAAAACGCTTTTTATTTCAAATACTTTTCTTCCGTTACTTTTATTATAACCAAGCACAAGTATGCAACTCTTTATTCACACTGACATTTATTCATTCACTTCCAATATCAAAACTGCCCTTTCGGACTGGTGCGCCTGTATTTATACCCGAATTAAGGGTTCTAGAATTTTCTAGGGTCTACTAGAAGGTGCTTTCCAAAAAGGTTTCGTCAATATTCCAGTACGAACGAGGCTGGACACCAACTGTGATGGATTAAATTATTTATTTCACTCAAAGATGGCGCGGAAAGTTGTACTAATGTGTGGTTGTTTACATAACTGGGCATATTCACCACAATATGTACATATTTATGTATGTAGGTAGGTTTATTCATTAAACTCACAATAATCACACAGAGACATTTTCGACTAAGATCTGATTGAATTACCTATGCACATTTATAAAAATATCATCAAATAAATAATAAATATTAATAAGCATTTGTATGCGTCCATCACTCATCTCTTTTTTTTTTGTTCATTAATGATTTATGCCATCATTTTCCAAAATATCCATACATAATACAAATTTCCTGAATGCTGACATTACAAAGTCATAATTGAGAATTTGTCAAGGTTTTCTATCCAAATGAACAAGTATATTCCAACAAAAAAAAAAAGAAAACCAAAGAGAAAGCATCCAGAAACATGACGCTGACATGACAGGAAATTTCCGACCATAAAATGTTCACTTCATGTCACATCCTTCTTCCTGGCGATACCATTTAGTCAGCTGAACCACAACTCGTGCACTTGATCTATGAGTATGTGTTCAATGTTGGCATCATGCTCATGTTGATGTTCATGTTCATGTTTATGTGATTCTGTCTCATCTGCCGTAGTAATTTATTTGCTCTCCATAAAAAGCACACATCCGCATCTCATAATGAATGTCGAAGGGCATCTAACTATAATTCTTGTTCACATGTGTGTATCCATTTGTCAATCTATCCTGGGAAATAAATGAAAATAAACTGATTAACCACAACAATTACATCCACCCTAAATCATCCTTCCTACAATTACCCCCCTAAGCTATTGTCATGGGAGACAACAATGAAAGTTCTTGATTGACAAAACAAAATAACAACAGCAACAAAATTATTTGACTGAGTAGTAAATAATAAGTCCCATTGGAAAATCATTAAATCGAAGATGAAAAAAAAACTTCAATGATTAGAGCTTTCTATAAAGAAAAGCCAATTGATGGCTGTCACTTTATCCGGAATGGCGTGCGATTGAACCACAATCCAGCACGAAATGAGAAAAAATCCCATTAAGTCCTTGAAATAATCTCATCCTCCTCCTTCTCATCAGCATCAGAGGAAACACCATCAGCATCTAGCAGGCTGCCCGTCCCGTCCTATAAATCTAAAGTCTTATAGTCATTCTTGTCATTGCCATCACTCATACATGCATCAATGATATGGTGTCGAAACTATAGAGGAGCGAGGCGAGGATTTCCCTGATGGTTTTCCCATCGACTTTTCCTATACTCTGGTTTTTGTCATTTGCCTTGATGTTGAATTATTCGATGGATAGGTATAGTGTTAGTAACACATTGACAACATGGAAATCATCACTGTCATTTGAGGAAATCTTTGTAGCTGCTGTTGTATGACATTATCCTTTTTTCAGATTTTTTCTAGATACCTCATTATAATTTATAGATGATGAGAAGAAAATCGATATACCCGAATATGACCCAGGACATCGATTTGTTTTACCCGATTGACAAACATACATACTGTCCATTCTTTACAGATTTGTTTTTGAGATGGAAAGTTTTTTCTTATTTTTTTTTATTTATGCGTTACTGTTTTCACAAGACTGCTTTTTTTCCTACGTGTCTACCTTTGTTTTTATGGGGGTGCCAATTGTCACGTGGAGCTTTATTTTATTGAATCTAGGACAGTGCACATAATTTATAAAGGTTTACATTTGAAATGGAAGTACACAAAACAAATTGATTCTGTTCTCTCTTGTTGGAACATTCGAACAAAGAATTAAGGGAAGTAAATTAAAAAAAAAAATGAAATAAAGTCTGAACGAATCTACATAATTTATAGGTGTTATTAGTTATTGCAATTTAATTTTTCGTAGTTTATTCTTAGATAGAAGATTTATGAAACAAAAACCAAACTTAACTCAACTTTTTGGACGTAACATTTTATCAGGCCACCCAAAAAAAAAAATCAGAAATGCAATTTTTTTGTAAAAATACTTTTTAAAATTATCCAAATGAAATTTAAGCTCCATCTCCATCTTCTGAAGTACCGTTGAAGTACCGATACCAACTTACCATAGAGAATTATTATGGACTTATGAAAACAAATGTTCAAAATTGTAGGCTCTATTTTTACCGAAGTACCGATACCAACTTACCACAGAGAATTATTATGGACTTATGAAAACAAATGTTCAAAATTGTAGGCTCTATTTTTACTTGCAGGTACTATAGGGCAAATTTAGAGGAATTCTTTTAATAAATTTCCTTAATAAAATTCATATGGTTCCAAAAATAACGGTATACCTGCACGTGTCATACAACCAATATAAAAGAAATTATTAGAAATCGCTCTAACGATTTCGATACAAAATACTATATGATCAATGTTTCGGTACAAAAATTAAAATAACGTTTATTATCGGTAGCTTTGATAAAACCGAGTTTTTGATTTTCAAATTTCGCGTTTACGACTTGACTAATTTCGACCAAATTTTTCATGCAGAATCAAAATCTAAACAATTTTGCATATAAAAACTATCGAAAAACTAATTTTTGTACTTCAATATCTTCAAATCGTGTCAATGAATATTTTTTTAATTTTGTGCAAAATTGTACTTTTTTAAATACTTAAATTTATATATATAAAAAAAAATAATTTCTAATAAAACCGTCCTCGCAGCAGAACATTCATTATTTCCAAAAGTACTGGAGCACTTAATTTAATTTTTGGATACTTAATTAGCGCTTTATAAGCACCTTGTAAGACCATCAATTTTTGTTTGTTCTGCTGACTTTGCTCTGCTAATTTGAGGGACATATCCTTAACGACTAAATGAATTTTCTGTGGTAGCTGCATAGTTTTTTTTTTTGTTATATGCCTACAAGTTTTATTTAATTTTTCTAAGCCCAAAAATAATAAAACTTGGTAAATAAATTTTCTTAGGCGCTGATGCAAATTTTTATTTTATATTTTTTTTTTTTTCGAAAAATGGTTATTAATTGTACCTCACTGGCAGAACCATATTTTTGTTTTATATATGCTACTTTGAGCATTGAGATTTGTGAAGTTGTATTTCTTATAGAAAAGTTTCTGCAAAGTTTAAATAGTATTGCATGTCAATCTACATAAAAAAAAACAGCTTTTTGAAATTAAAAAAAAAATATCTTTTTTTTTTTTTGAAAACTCAATAATTCGAAAACAACTTGGTAATTTTTTATGAATCTTCGCATAAAGTAAATTTTTTAAACTTAAAAACAGCACCTTACCTTCGGTAAAAATGTTAAAAACTGTCAAGAAAAATAGTATTTTCTCGAAAACAGCTCCAACGATTTTGATTTGAAATAAGTATTATATTCTTTAAAAAAAACACACAATTTTAGTTTGCATTGTCGATAAAAATATACTTCCCATAAATAAATTTTGCATATTTTCCACTTTCTCATTATTAGTTAAACCATTCAAAAATTTTGTTTATACAGAAGTTTCCAGAAAAAGTTTTCATTTTTTTTTTTTTTGATTTTTACAAAAAATTTCAAAATGTTTGTATTCAAAATTGAATGTTGTTACCTATACAAAATGTTTTTTTTTTTTTAAACCGGTTTTAATGTTCATATTTCACCAAGAAAGATTTTAACATGAACTTTGTCTCTTCAATAGCCCGTAGCGTAATGGTTAGTGCGTTCGACTGTCACGCTGGAGGTCTGGGATCGCTTCCCAGCCTCGTCCACCTTAAAACTAAAAAGTTTTTTTTCAGGGCTACTGCCTCTTGCGAGGAATTGACAAATCCTCCAAGAGTATCACTTGTCACGAATAAGTGCTTCTCGTCTAGCCGTTCGGAATCGGCATTAATTTGTAGGTCCCTTCCATTCCTATCGAAAGGCGCACACAGGAATGGTTGCGAGTTGTTAGTCACTAGGCCCTGGTTCTTCATGAGCCGTTGTGCCACCCGATTTATTTATTTATTTTTTTTGTCTCATCAATCATCATATTGTTTTGAATTCGATTTTTCGATCGAAATCGAATTTAAAAATAAAAGTGGTTGGTACGCAGGCAATAGAAAGAAGAATTCGCTTAATTTAAAGTGTTAATGATTTTTGTGATATATACCTACTCTCCTTTATTTGTATGTTTGACTTTACTACTGACTGGAAAATTTTGCCTAAGGGAGAAGTTTCAAACCTTTTTCATCAAACATTTTCAGTTAAACGGAAGTTAAATAGAGACATTTGTATCAAGATTTTGTAAACACAAAATGGCTAGGAAATCTTCAAAAACGATGATAAAATTGCCTTCAAACCTAAGCGTCACCCGCTGCTGGAATCCCTTAATTACCAAAACACAAGATCTTGTTTTTACTTGCGATATAAATGGTCCGCCATCTAACATTTTTTTTTTTTTTTTTCAACTAGTGCTTATTTCGTGAATGGTAACACTTAGCTCATGTCTGATTTGACAAATAATTAGTTTTATCCTTCCGCTGAACGAATATGGTTGTGTATACGCTTGAACAACGCTGGGAAATATTGCGAAATTACTTTGCCGATTTTGCCAACAAAATTATCTTTTCAGATGAAGCTCATTTTGATCTTGGCGGGTATGAAAACAAGCAAAATTGTCGCATTTGGGGCACAGAAAACCCGCACGCATACATTGAAAAGCCGATACACCCAAAACGAGGCACTGTTTGGTGCGGATTTTGGTCCAGAGGCATAATTGGGCCATTTTTCTTCAACTGAGCAAGGAGTGGTCGTTACAGTCACTGGCGATCGTAAACGGGCCATGTTGAACGAATTTTTGTTCACAAAAATTGATGTTGATGATGCATTTTCAAAAAAAAAAAAAAGTTATTTGGCGGACCCTTTACATATGTAGGTACTTTATGGTAATTTATGGATTCGTAAGAAAATCGAACTCGAGATAGTAATTTTCCCTAACATTACGATGATGGAGAACGCGAAAAAAGTGGGTCCGGAAATTCTGTCTGTCCTCGCCCATACAACCTAAACGACAGGAGGGATTTTCTTCAAACTTGGTATAGAGTGTTTTTTGACTAATATGCCCAGACGTTTTTTAATTTTTTTTAGGACCAAAAATAACGGCCATACAATATTTTTTTCGCCGAAAGGAAAATAATATTTTTCTCAAAAAAAAAAAAAATTCAAATCAATTAAGTAAGGATATGCTACTATTTAATAACTTTTTATTTTCATAAATTAAATATTTTGGGCACAACCATTTTTTTGGTTTTTAATTTTCTCGAAAACAGTTAAGTTGAAAATTTTCATATTTCTTATGGTAAAACTTCTAAAAAGCATATAAACATTATTATGAACCAAAATTAAAAATGGTTTTTTTTTTAAATTATTTTTAAATTAATTTTTTTATTTTGGGTTAAATTAAATACTAAATCTTGGTATACTAGATTTAATTTTTGAAAATGAGCGAAGAATGTTATCTCTTTTCCATCCTGATAATGATAAGTTGGCGTTCCTCTTTTCGTTTCATCCCGTAGAGCTCCCGGGCTAACATCTCAGCAGCTCTTGTTGGAGTCTGCAGCATTGCCTGGTAAGCCTCGTCCCTAGCTGCATGCGCCAGCCGGCACTCTTCATGGAAACAGGGGTTTTGTTGTGGTTGCCTAGTGAAACCCAGCACATCAGAGGCGGCACTTCTGATGGCTTGTTGACAGTGTTTCCACTGGTCCTCTGCACTTGATGCTGGTGGCGGACCTTCTGAGAGATTAAGAGTTACGTGGTCTGCAAAAGTTCTGGTGGTCTCTTGCGATTTAAGCTTCTAAGACATCGTACCTTTTTACAGGTAGTGATCCGAGTCAATATTGGCCCATCGGAACGTTCGGACGTCCAAGATACTGGAAGCATGTCTCGCGTCTATCGCAACGTGGTCGAATTGGTTGACTGTTCGTTGATCACTCGACTTCCAAGTCCCCTTGTGTATATTGAGGTGTGGGAAACAGGTTCTTGAGATGATGACATTTCGCCCCGCCGCCGAAAAGCCTGCCATCCTGTGTCCTTTGTCGGAAGTTTCATCGTGGAGGCTGTGTCCTCCGAATATCAAACCAAAGATGCCCTCCTTTCCGAATCTTGCGTTGAAGTCACCAAGAATGATCTTCACGTCGTACTTCGGGCACTTAGCATACGTTGTCTCCAGGAGATCGTAGAATGCTTCTTTGGTCTAGTCATCTCTCTTTTCATGGGGGGCGTGAACACAGATCAGCGTAATGTTCTTAAATTTGCCTTTGATGCGGATTGTGACCAGGCGCTCGCTTACACTTCGGAAGCCAAAGACTTCTTGCCTAAGTCTTCCCCTTATCACAAAACCACAACCAAAGAGCCGCTGACCCTGTTCCTTCAAGTACCCGCCGTAGTAGATGTCACACGATTTCAGTCTCGGTATGCCCTCTCCATCCCATCACACTTCCTGGATGGCTGTTACGCAAGCCTTTAGCCTGTCCAGGTTCTCCACTAATTGTTCGGCTGCACGTGTTCTGTATAGGGACAGGACGTGGAGTGCAGATCCGAAATTCATTGTCCTTGTTTCATTTGCTGGGGTCGTCAACTTTAAAATTATCCATATCCAGTAGCGGATCTAGGATTTGGCTGTGAGGGGGCTTTGAGTTTGGAAATCCAGTTTGTACATATGAAGTTATATAACAGAAAACGAATTTTAACATCACTTTTCCTTTAATAATAGCCCTGTTTCTTGTGCCTTTATATCCGCTCCTATCGCGCTTTAAATTTTTTTTTTTTTTTTCAAAATAAAGCACAATAACAAGAATTTGGGATTCATGTGTTAAGCATGTGAATTATTTTTAAGCGGAGCAAGAAGCCAATATTAAGGCTCAGCAAAACATGGTAGCATAACTAATTTTAAAACTTCAAGTTCTAGCCACGTGACAGCCTCAAACCATACGAACAAATTCGTGTATTGCTTAATAATTGATTAGGTATCAAGTGCCCACCTATGTACATTATGTTAGTGTTTGTTTAAATTATCTGAAAGTATGCTTTGAAATTCGTCTTTTTAACAAAATTTAAAAACTGTTTGTAATGCTAGTTCAGAAAAATGATATTTAAGTGGTGTTACTGGCAAAAGCTCATATGTGTTTCGACAGTATCAGTCCTCTGAGATCTCATTTTCTTTAATTAGCCAAATCAACGAACCTACCAGTTTTCTTAAAATTGTCACTGGAAAACACGAAAATAATATTTTGTGGATCGAAAAATAAAATATCAAAATTTCAAGACTTTTAGTCGGGCATAAGAAACAGCTGCTCTAAAAAATAAGCTGCAGCGCACGGCCCAATTCTGAAGGTATTAATGAATTTTCGTTTACGCTGCACCTACATACACTTTCTATTCCTGCTAAAAAAATGTGTCGATAAATTTGTAAGTCACTCGAGAGTCTATAGAAATTGTAAATATTCATGTCCACCTGCAAGATTTTTCTGAGTTCACAGATTTTCTCACGCTTTTGAAATTTGTCTCCTCGACTAGAGAATTTGTATTGAATTGCTTAGCCCAAAAATATTTTGTGTGTATTGCCTTAGACCTTTAAAATTTTGAAAACTAAGCCCCAAAAGTCTCCAAGCCCAGCCAAGGCCGTAAGAAACAATTCCTGTTGTATTAATCATTTATACACTAAGCTTTACACCCGGGTGATCTCTTATTGTTTTAGCCTCAATTGCGTTTCTTTCGTTAAATTAGCTAAGTTTTTAGTGTAACCACTTGTTGCTTTTGACATGTAAATGTTAAGCCCCGACAACGTTTTTTTTAATTATATCTTCAAGCTTTAGCCCCAACTTCGGACTTTGACAATCCTTAGACTTATGCCCCAAAAGCTCTCTGGAATAATATTAGTTTTTAGGGAGTTAGTTGTTTAAGCCTGACTACGTTTTTTGTCCAATATTCTCAGACCTTATTAGTCCCAAGTTGTTTTTTTTTTCAATTTTCTGGGTTTTGTTTTAAGGGAAAACTGACGTTAATTGAAACATGTCCATTATTCATAGCCCACAATTGGTTTTTCTGTCCAACTCACTTCAAGCTTTAGCCCCAACCTTAGGGCTTAGAAAAGAAGTTGCAAAACATGTAAATTGTTCAGCCCCAACCACGTTATTTTGTCCATAAAAATTCTCACCTTAACATTATTTTATACGAATATAAAACTCTACACGTTGTAATGTATTGCTTTCTACATTTCAAATTATCGGCTGTGGGGGGGGCTTTAGCCCCTATAGCTACCCCCTGGATCCGCCACTGTCCATATCCGAGGCTTTTGTTGTATGGGAACAACTTTTTTTTTAAGTGGTAGGGAAGTTACCCCGACGCACAACCCCCGACCCGGAGGACCAGACCCTACGTATAACTCCAAGGGTAGGGAGCCGGATAAACCGCTCCTTATAGGCCTGAGCCACGAATATGTCCTAGAAGCACATATAAGGTTTTCACTAAGTAGTTCAACCTAACTGGAACTGTAGACGCCACCGTTGATTCCATCTGGAGAATTCGTCCGCTGCCGCCTCGACGAAAGGAGAAGTGCCTTAGCGGGAACACTCCTCCCCCCCCCTCTCTCGTTGGCTGTCCCCCCAACAGCTTTCCACGGGGATTAAAACCCCGTCTCCAGCTGAGGTACTAGACACCCGATGTTCACCACTAGGAGGTGAGAGTAGGAGTTGGTAGACAGAGGTGGGTTTTAAGAAAAACCTGTGGACGCTTGTGTCCTCTTGAATGCACATAACTACCCTTTTGAACATCATAACTACCATTTTGAACTTTGAACATTTTTTTTAATGCTATCATAATATTTTGGAACATTTGGCTTTGTACTTGTAAATCATCAATTTCTAGCTATGTTAAAGTTGTTAGCTACGAAACCAAGTTTGTGTGATCCAGTCGTGCCCATTTTTTTTTTTAAAACCCATAAGTATGATAGTATTGCAAAAGTACAATGTGGAAAATAAAAAATAAAATTCGTGGCTGGATCATAGGACTTTTCTTGTATGCTTTAATGTGGTCTAGCATTGGAGACATGAAGACGTATTGATTGTACATATTCACATTAATATAATAAATTGCATTACTAAAGGAAAGTGTGAAAATAATTCAAAATTACAGACAGATTTGTTTTTTGTTTATAAAAGTAATTTTTATATACATTTTGGAATGCAGTTGGTATCGTGAACATCACAAGGAAAACTATTTTTGTGGACTTCTCTATCAACGTTATGTTAGATTTGATTAAAACAACGAAATATCAAATCAGACACAAATAGGTACAGTTTTTGAGTGTTCCTATTTTCGATGAACCATTTGAATTTAATACACAAACGACAAACAATGTGTACAAATTTCAAATCCAAAAATCCAAAAAAAAAAATGTATGTAGATTAGAGTGTCCGTTATTTCCCAAACTCAATTTTTTGGATAGCACACCCTTTTCAATCGAAAGTTTATACCAGAAGAAAAAATTATTGACCAAAAAAAATTTGTTCCGAGGTCAATAACCCGTGCCTCTAAGGACATACTTTTCCCATACAAATTTGTATGGGAACTTTAAACTTTACACATTTTATTTTTTTTCTCTGGAACTATAAAAGTTTTTCTAATTTTTTTTTAAAAATTCAGATTGATTTATTGGTCCTTTAAAAAACTGCATTTAAAAATTTATTACAAAAATTTAAATTATAATTTATTTAGATTTTTTAAGTTAAAAAATACTTTAATATTATATATTTTTCTCTTATTTTTCTCTCTCGATCCTCAGCAGTTTTTGCTGTTTTTTTAATTGATTATCATAAATTAATAAGTTTTTTTTAACAAATTGCATTAAAAAAAAATAATGAAAACAAATTAGAAATAATTTATTTCAATTTTTCAAAATATTAAATATTTTTTAATTTTGTATGTATTAATTTTTTTTTTTCTTATCAAAAAAAGTTCTTTCAAATGATTGTTGTTGATCAATATCTTGTTTAAAAACCACATTCAAAAATTAATAAAAAAAAAAACTTTATTTGATAAGAAAAAAAAATTTACCACATAAAAATTTAAAAAATATTTAATATATTGAAAAATCGAAATAAATTATTTCTAAATTGTTTTTTTAATGCAATTTTTTAAAAAAACTTATTACTTTATAATAATCAATTAAAAAATCAACAAAAACTGCTGAGGATCGAGAGAGAAAAATAAGAGAAAAATATATAATATTAAAGAATTTTTTAACTTAAAAAATCTAAATAAATTATAATTTAAATTTTTTAAATACATTTTGAAATGCAGTTTTTTAAAGGACACATAAATCAATCAGAATTCTCAAAAAAAAATAAGAAAAACTTTTATGGTTCCAGAGAAAAAAATAAAATGTGAAAAGTGTAAAGTTCCCATACAAGTTTGTATGGGAAAAGTATGACCTTAGAGGCACGGGTTAATGACGTCGGAATAAAATTTGTTTGGTCAATAATTTTTTCTTTCGACATAAACTTTCGATTGACGGGTGTAATATTCAAAAAAATGAGTTTGGGAAATAACGGACACCCCAATGTAGATACTCCCTTATGCAGTTTGTAAATTTGATTCAAGTTCATTCGGCTGAAAAATAAAGCTTTACATACTATTCAGGTTTTTGGCACAACACAAACCCAACTTTACCATAATATATGTAGGTTACATACATGTTTCTGAATCTGAACTCTTAAATAAAACTTGGAACCTTTTATTATCATATATACGTTCTCCGTTCTCAGTTTAACAAAAGAAACTCCTTGACAAAGCTGATTCTGTTAACCGTAACAACAACAACACAACGAAATATCCTGAACTAAAAATAAAAAAATATATATGTAATATATATGTTGTAGGTAGAATCCTTATCGTCATACCATCATTGCTTATAACAAGTATGTACGCAAATATATATGCGCACATATGTGTATTTTCATACTCCAAAATAGTGTAATGGTCCCTACAGATTTGACTTTTTTTCTTTGAATTCGTATACAAGAATGGAAGCTGCCAAAAAACCCTTTTGTGCTGTATCCAAATATAATAAAAAGAAAAGTTTGAAATTCTGAGAAACTTACAATCCAAAACGAATTTTCTTTTTATTATTGTATTAGCGATGGAGTTCTAAGATGGGTGCCCCAAGAAAACCTGCTATACACCTACTCGTAGCATCATACTTGGGACTCACATCTTTTGGATGGAATTCAAAAATGAGTAGGTACTAGGTACCTACGTATGTATGTACATATGTTCTTATAATATGTATGTAGTTTTTGAACATCAAGTTGAATGGATAAAATCAAGTTCGGTTTGGTTTTTCTGGATACATGCACAAAGGTGTACAGGTACACCTTAATCTTTCCATAAATAGGATTTTATTTCGATAAATCGAGTTTGGGTATTGCAATTGACTCTGAATATGCGGCAACCTAAAATAGAAAAAGTAGGTAGGGGAGAGGGGTGCAAGAAGGACTACTTAAGACCTTCCTAATTTTTTTAATATTGTTTAAAATCGAACCATTTTTTTTCTTGCTGATAATAGCTTAACATTTGAACTTCACCATAGTAAAAGGGCATTATAGTTAGGGAAAAATATATAAAGTTGTAACCACCATCACAACTCGACCTCAAAAGTTCGCTTTGTCCCACTTAACTTAACGGACTTTTGAATGGAGCAAAATAGACCAATATTTTGTTAGCAATGACAAAAGAAATATATACACAAGAAACAAAATGTTGTATAAATATATTGTATTGAAAGCATAATGAACAAATAAATTTCTTTTACGAAGTTTTATATTTGATTTACTGAAAATAAACTTCCTGTTCAACGGAAAAGAAGCAATAGATACGGTTTAAGCCAAAAATTAACAAAATCCATAATTTAATTAATTAACGAAAAGAAACTATGACAGTATATGGATTTATCATAACCAAAAATAAGATACCAGATGAAAATTTCATAAAAAATTGCTATAGGGCAAATTAATCATAGTCCATTTTGCCACCTGCTGCTCTGGTCTTTCTTGCCTCTCAATAAGCTTTTTACTAATTTTTTTTTTATAAAAGAGATCGTTTTTATTAATTTAACAAAAAACATATCAAATCAAGCACTTTATTAAAAACGAAATTCCCGCAAGAATAAAGCCGTTTGGTTGTATGTCTTTTAAAAATTTGATGTTTTTTTAGTAAAATGTCTATTTTCAAGGTTTAATTGATAAAAAAAAAAAACCAACTCAACTGTACCTATGAAACTATAAGGAAAGAGGTCACAAGGGAGGTTCTTAATTCATCATCATCGAAAATAAGATAAAGTTAAAAATGAAGCCCAAAAAAAAACGCATAAGTTCTTTTTGGCCTCGTCTCCCCTAGGTATTTGTAAGATGTTGTAAAATTTCAGTGTCTAGAAGTGGTAATAAAATCAAAAAAAAAGGACCTAACCCTTAAAATATTACATCCTTTAAATAATTTGATTGAAATAACCTAAAGTTCTTCAAATTCCTTAAACAGGGTGATGTTTAGCATAAATGTGAGAAAAGGCTATATCGTTTATGGTGTGGTGAAACAAGAAATTAAATTGGGTTGTAGGGAAGGGGGTTCATTTTCCACATAGAGGCACAAGCGGCAATTTAAAAACAACACTTTTAAAAGAAACAACTGAACAAAATTGGCAACATTCTTTAATATTCATTCAAGCTATTTAAGCAAATAGTTTAGCTGGGGGGCCCTACTACGTAACTTAATTCTTCTTTCGAATCCACTGGAATGTTTTTTAAATGCTTATTTAAAATGGTACTATGCAATAAACTAGGGACAAACGTTAAACACTTCTTTGTTTTATTGTTATGACCTTTTATGTTGATAAGTTTTGTTGATTTTGATGGGCTTTAGGTCAAATGAAACAAATTTATTTATTTTGATATCACTTCCGACTTTTTGCCACAGAATCTCCAATAACCGCTGTTTTATTTAAGTTTTAAGTTACTTGCTATATAGAATAAACTAGTTGAGATTTTGCGAATTCGAACATTTTTATAATAGAATAGAGTAACATAGGCCCCTGCTGGGGCCTATTTGATAAACATTGACAATTGCGGCAGGTGACAATTTGTTAATTTACAACTTTACAATTGTCAAAATCTGTCCCCTAAACAATTTGACAATTTTGTAGAATTGTCGGAAAATACCCAACAATTGTCATCTTTTCGTTTCATAAAGAAATTGTCATGACAATGAATTGTCAAGTATTTTACCACCATTGTCAGGAATTTTCCGACAAATTTGTACAGACAATTCTTTTATGAAATGAAAAAAAATTACAATTTACATATTTTTCAGTATTGAATTGACAATAACGACAGGAAACTCAGTTACGGTCAAATGTTGACAGTGAAATGACATAAAATGATAAACGATATATTTTCACGCGAAAGTGATGACGATTCTCAGTTGGGTCTCGCGTTTAATACGTCGCTGGCACCCTCAGAATTTTAAACAGAGAATAAATAATGGTTTCAAATCGTTAAATCGCCTTCAATTTAAAGAAAAATTTCGTATCGGAAAAACAGCCGCGGAATATATTATATATATAATTGGTGCACGTTTACAGAGGAATTACTCTCTGGATGCTAAGCCCCAACTTCTATGTGCATTACATTGGCTTGGAAGTGGAACTCAGTACCATGTAGTTGCCGATGCACAGCACCTTTAGTACACTTTTTCTTAGACTGCTATTCATAATTTTTCAATCTCTCGATTTTAAACAACTTAATTTGTTTTTATTATGTTTTATGCACTTCACTTTTGAATAATAAAACCCGATTTTGCAAAACTGTAAAATTTTAAAATTGAAGGAGTTCTGTTACTTCTAAGTTCTAACATCGAAAAAATTGGTGGAGAAACGATGAAAATTGAAACAAAATGCAAAGATTTTGTTCCATATTTCATCGTTTTTCGATCATTACACATTTTAAGATTATACAATGAAATTGTCACGACAAATTTGTCAGTAAGTATAGGTAAGTATGACAATGGGTAGGTTCAGAGAACTTAGGCCTAATTTATTCAGTCGAAGTTGAACATAACTCTGGGATTTTTACAGTCAACTTGAGAATTAGTTTTTATTCACTCAAAGTTGACGTTTTCAATTTTTTATTTTCAACTCTAGAGTTGATCAACTTTGGATTTTCTCAACTTCCCGAAATAGTAGAAGTTAGCGAGCAAACTTGGGACTTTTCCTCATTTTTGTCTATTCATTCATGCTATTCAGTTCTCGACCGATCACCGAAATCAAGCATCGTCGGGTGAGTTAGTACTAAGATGGAGGACCGCATGAGTATTTTTTTTTGTTTCATATTTTTTTTATAATTGAAATTTGTTTATAAAAATGGTGCCTTTCCCCCACCAAAAAATATAGAACAAGTGTACAATTTCAATGAATTGTGTTCCATGTTATATATGGAATGATTTTCTGGTCTTGTGATGTGTGGGCGACGATTTCGCCGGACAAATGTAAAAACATACTCATGAACATCGATCCATTCATGACTCCATTTCACAACAACAGTTCTCACGTTTCATGGAGTTGTTAATCTTTGTTTGGCATTTCCTGTTTGACCCTACATTATTCTTCTCTGTGAAAATTTGTGTTTCTTCCTTTATAATTATTTCATTTTAGGAAAACAAAATAGTTATAGGAACAAATTATAGTGTGTGAAAACTCACCTCTTATTGCTAGACATATGTATATTATTCTCTTTAAAAATAAAAGTTGTACCTATCCGTTTTGTATAGCTTTCAATTTAGCTTGGTATTTTTTTCATTCCGCGCTTCACATGAAATGAAAAATCCATTGCAATTATTCCGAAAAATTATACAAAATGCTAAATTTATTCTAATGCAAAAGAAAAGTTGAAAATGACGTCTTGTGCGTCATGTGTCACAAATATCCCAAGGATATTTTAGAAACTGCAGGTTGGTCAACTTTTGAATTTCAACACTGGAGTTCAGATTCGAAGTAGTGAATAAAAGCATTTTTCAACTTTCAGTTCAACTACGGATTTGAAGTCAACTTGTAAGTTGGCCAACTTTGGAGTATTCAGCAAGTTGAGCAATAGTGAATAAATTGGCTCTTAGGGGACTTGCAAGTAAGGCAAATTTCTGGAATGTGATTGGCCAGCTGTCAAAAGTTCCCTTAATTTGAAACAATTTTTCGACAGCTGACCAATCACAGTCTAGAAATTTGCCTTACTTGCAAGTCCCCTAAGTTCTCTGAACCTACCAAATGACAAAATTGTCACGACAAATGTGTCAGTATATGACAATGACAAAATTGTCATGACAAATTTGTCATTGTATTTTTCTGACAAATTTGTCACCTGTCAATACTTTATGAAATACAGATTTGTCAGAGAAGTGTGACAAATTTCTAGAATCGTCACCTGTCAATTTTTATGAAATAGGGCCCTGGTTTCATTATTTTTTATCACTGCGAAAATTAGAAATCCAGAAAACAATTTATTTTGTTTAAGAATTTTAATTCATACTTAAGAAAATTATTAATCCCAACTGAACGGTGGGAAATAAACACCCATCGATTTTTTTGTTTCGGTCTTACTTACACACTCAAGCCTTTTGTCACATCTTATTGAAAACACCATGAACAATATCAAAAACTCTACTCAAACATCGTGGTAACAGCACACATACATAAGCTTTTCATTTTTTCAAACCCAAAACACAAAACTCACCTTTCAACTTTCAACACAATTCATAAATATACATAGGTACGCCTACATCTCAATAATTCCAAAAACTTTTTCAAAAACAAAAACATATATCAATTCTGTGCACTCGTATATATTTAAAACAAAAACTAAGATGTAAGTAATGGTTGTTGTTTTTCTTTTCAAATAATTGATTTACCTCAACATATTGTTGTGGCGTGAAATATGCTCATGATTTATAGTCGACAATCGACAGCTGAGCTACTTAAAAAGCATTCAATAATGTATAATACTTGAAAGATTCCTTTTGCCGCACACAAGGCCCAAAATGATCCTCAAGAAGAACAAACAAAATTTGTTTCGCACCATAGAACATTTATGTTGGAAATATTATACCAACCCACATCCTCTCGACTTCGAAATGTCATGATGTTATGGAACTCCCCTTAGGGGCCAACCAGTAAATATGACATGAAATAAAATCACTTTCATTTATTGACTGCAAATTATGTTTTATATGTTTCACCCTTATAAAACAATATTTTCTAATACAAAAACAAGTATGTAGATGTAAGTACGTATGTATATCGGGTTCTGTTAAGAGTGTTTTATAACTTATAGAAACTACGAGTATATGCCAAAACAATATACAACTATACATCTGTTATACTATATGATGAAACGCCCACTCAAGCTTAGTTTATAGCATCAACAATGGAAAATTACATCAAGAGAAACATAAATCTACAATAGAAATAGAATTATATACTCTACTACTATGTGACCATCGTGTCATAATAATATTGCTTTATGAAAGGAGGTTAACGAAAAGAAAGTTTATTTCTCTTTGAGGATTCAGAAAACAAAAAGGAGCATATTGAGTTCTCTTTTTCTTTGAAGAAAAAAAATAAACTAAAGTAGATTCTTTTTATAGAAGAAAGTTATACCACTTTGATCATATACATACATATCTTACCTGCATTTCTTGTGAAGGAGTTAAGATGTCGGGTGTATCGGACAAGTTGCTTATAAAGTATGTCGTATTTCAGTTGAAATCATCTTGTTAACACATTTAATTTGGAATTTATTATAGAATTTGAAAAAAGCCATAAACTACAAAGATAGCGTACACCTTTGAATTTATAACCCTAAGGCCGAAAGGAGCAAAAATAGAAATGAATGCTTTTAAGCAAAAATTGAACAAATATTTACGACTTTCAGGTTGATATAATGAATATGAATTGAGCACTTTCAATCACCTGTATCTAATTGATATTTTGAAAAGTAAAATTTTGTAAGAGGTAGATCGTAGATGTATTCTTAATTTAAAAAATGCGAGCACAGTCCCCATGCAGACAGTGATAGATGTTATCTTAATTCAAAACTTAAATAAATCTGTTAACAAATCAAGACTATAAGTAGGTACATTAGGGCAAGCGTGGTATTTAAAATGATCATTGCTAAATTTAAGTCAAACCGCCTCATAAATATCTTTAAAATAAATGTAAACGCTTTCAGGCTTAAATATTTAATTTATATTCGCTCTGTTTTTTTGAGAGAGTGTATTGCAACTCAGCAAAATTTTTACACGCAAAAAAATAACCAACCAAATTTTTACCAGGATTTTGTTTGTGTTTCTGTGTAAAACTTTTACTGAGCTCCTAATCAGTAATCACTCTCTTAAAAAACACGGCTAATAACTAAGCTCCAAAACGATGTTAGTTTCTTTATGGGAAAACATTTTTTTGTGTAAATTTTTTATAATTTAGGTTACGTAATATTTTTTTGGAGAAACATTTTATTCAAGATAGCATAGCCTTTGGGAAAAAAAAAACTTCTAAGGGAAAATCTTTTGTCACAAAAATGAATATCACCCTTTACCAAGTTTCAACAAAATTGACGAAGTGTGTTATGTAATATTAAGTTTTCAAAAAAAAAAAACAAAGTTTTAAATTAAAAATATTTTTTCAAAAAGTTTCGTATACAAATCGTAGAACAATGTTTTTATTTAAAATAAGTTATTTAGGACAAAAATCATCAATAGCTAGTTTTTCTGATTTTTTACCATGAAGCGGTCGCCGCTCGGGGCCGAAAACTTAGTATCTGCAAAAAATCAGAAACGCATACGTGAGCGTATATAGTAACTGTACTATACCTATTATTTATACTTTTTAGAAGCTTCTCAATAATAAATTGTAAAAAATCAACGGATTTTTTTTTTCGATAAAATTAAAAACCAACAAATATGGTTTTATGCTACCAAAAATTAATTTTTTTTCGAAAATAAAATACAAAAAATTAGCTTTTTATGTTTGTATTTACATATTTTTAATCACCGTTAGAAAAAGTTATCTTGAAAAAAGTAAAAAGTGCTCATGGAAAACCCCTTTTAAAACTTTTGGACTGCCACCAACTCCATAAAAATTGTTGAACTTTGAAAATTTGAACGGCAATCGATGGTTCATTCTTAAATCTCGCTACTTAATTTGTCTTGTTACGGTAAATTACCTTTTCTGATTAAACTGCCTAATAAATGGGTTTTTTCACGAACTACCATTTGAATAACTCAACTGATTCTATCCTTTATTTTTTTCTGATTTGGCGCTCGTACAATCAGTATTGCGTTTCTAGATTTTACAAAACAAAATAAAAAGAAATTTTTCTTTTGTAATTTAGATTTTTTTGTGTTTACATTTTTTGGTTTAATATTATGTGCCATTTCATTAATTTATATACACACATAGTACCCACATCTTCAGTGTGTTTTCTAATTTTTATTTTTGCATAATTTTTCTGTCATTTACGAGTAGTTAAAACTTAAAATGTATTTTATAAATACTTAATAGACTTTTTTAACTCTAAAATTACACTAAAGGACCATTCACATGAGAGCGACCAACGACCGACGAATGAACACACAAATGGGAATTACAAAATTAACAAACCTAGTCAAAATGGATTAATTCGATTTAAGATTAATTTTAAAATTATAAAATCTGAATTTTTATTTGCTTAAATATGAGAAATTTGAGAAAATAAATTGGTCGTAACGAATTGCGGCTATTCGCGACGAACAAATTGTTTTCTTAAAATTCTCTTGTTGTATCAATTAAAATCAAAATTTTAGTATCTTAAAATAATACTCAATTATATTTCTTACATTTTGTCTAGATTTTGTAAAGAATTTAGGTTTATTAATGTTTTAAATCCCATTTGTTCATTCATTCGTCGGTCGTTGTGTGCTCTCATGTGTACAGTCTTTTATTGTTGTGTAAATCTAAGGTTTTGAGGTAAATCTGAAAGCTGATTATTCACAATATTGGTCTGGATACTAAAGCAAAAATTCAATAAAATTTTGCTGGCCTAATTTATATCAGATGGGCTTCTTTGTTGAAAACTCCACTTAAGCAATATACCTTCTGGTCTCTGTGGATTTTTTTTTTTCAAGATTTTGTTGATCGATCGGAAATTCTAGTATAATACAGAATTCTAATAATATTGTTCAGAAGATGACATTGTTAGTGGGCAACATAAGCATCCAGAAAAAAAAAATCTACCTAACAACTGCCTAAAAAACAGCTTTAAAAATATCAACATTTAATAAATGCTCAAACATGATGCCCTACATCAGAGTGAAACTCCTTAAGTCATGATGGTTATTCATGAACAACAAAAAAGTCAACAACTGGATATTTAATATCATTCAAATACAATACCGATGGTTTTCAGCTTCCTTTGTTCGAGAAATAAAAAAGGAAATAATAAAATGGTATTTCCTTTTAACCATAACTATACATTAGGGTGTCCGTTATTTCCCAAACTCATTCACCGTCATTCGAAAGTTTATGCCGAAAGAAAAAATTATTGACCAAGAAATTTTTTTTCCTAGGTCATTAACCCGAGCCTCTAAGGTCATACTTTTCCCATACAAATTTGTATGGGAATTTAACACTTTTCAAATTTATTATTTTTTCTCTCGAATTATAACAGTTATATTGGTTATGACGACTCCAGTTGTGTGTAATTATGAAAAATATAAATTGAAAATAAAAATTGATTAAAACAAATAAAATAAATTAAATATTTTAAACTTAAATATTTCGTTTTATTATTTAAAATACTTGTTTTTAAAATTTTTAACACGATTAATGAACTTCAGTTGCAAACAGCCCGATGATGGAATATAATACAAGTTTTTTTAAATAATAAAAAGAAATATTAAAGTTTAAAGTTTTTAATTTATTTTTATTTGTTTTAATCAATTTTAATTTTCAATTTATATCTTTCATATAACAGTTATTCTTAATTTTCTGATTGAGTTATTTGTCCTTTAAAAAAATGCATTAAAAAAGTATTAACAAAATTTAAATTATAATTTATTTCGATTTTTTAAGTTAATAAATACTTTAATATTATATATTTCTTTCTTATTTTTTCTCTTTCGATCTACAAATTTGTATGGGAAAAGTATGACCTTAGAAGCACGGGTTATTGCCCTCGGTTCAAATTCTTTATGTCAATTATTTTTGCTTACGGCATAAACTTTCGATTGACGGGGTGTGCTAGGCAAAAAAATTGGTTTGGGAAGTAACGGACACCCTACTATACATAAATAAATATATGTTTGTATTTCCAAGACTATTTCGAAATATCTACAGATAAAATACAAGCTACTTTTCAATAAGTAGCTACTTTATCTAAGACCTACATACATACATATGTACATACATTCTTATCGAAAAAGTTTTTATTTAATTTATTTATTTAAAGTTAAACTTGATATTTTAATAAACTTTTCAAACTCCAACTTATTAAGATTATCAAAAACGATGTATAACTTTCTGATATACTTCTGAAAAGTTAGTGGGTATATCTTAAGACAAAGTATAACGTGAAGAGTTATTTATTTTCGAATAAACAGACTTTTGGTTTGATTCAATTTTCATGGACCAACTAAACATTAAAAGAATTAATATTCAATAAAAGTATTAATACAGAATAAAAGCAAAGCTCGTAGGCAGGAAAACATTGGAGGGGGTGGAATCAACGTCTTGGGAATATTTTTCCATTGAAACAGCAATTACAATTTGACTTATAACTATATAGTTAGATACGATGATATTATACATTTATTGGCATAAGGGGGTGTGCCATTTTTAAGAGTGCAAAAAAGTACACAACGATTCAGATTTGATTGCATTTATTTATTTCTGAAAACTATTGAGTATATTCCAATACAAATCTTTCAAAACAAATTTGTAAACGTTTAAATCGAAAATTGAAAATTAAACATCACAATCAGACGAGAGGAAAAAATCCCAATTTGAAATTTAAATTGTACACCAAAAATAAAACATTAAGCTATACGCTGTCATCGATATTCCCCAGCCATACGAGATGATAAAGTTTATTTTAATCATCAAACTTCAAATTCAAAAGCCCCACTAAAACGTTTTAATCCAACGTGGTAGGTGTGTACGTACCTATAGCTGTTTTGGGTGTAAAAATGACCACCTAGCAGAATCATAACTGAACATTTGGAACCATCGTCCATTTTTATTTTTTAATTTAATTTCCGTTATATTGCAAACTCGTATTTTATTGTTTTTATTTTTTTTTTTTCGAAAACTTGCTTCAAAGAGAATCAACATTATTTTTATCTCAATTCACGCATGAATGTCCTGCAGTCAACTGGCTGACTCGCCACCCCTATGTATATAAAATGATATTTGAATTTATATTTTTAAGTTTAAATCTCCCAACAACAAAAATAATTCTTCAATGGAAGTTTTTTTTTTGTTTTTAAACTTTTTGTATTAAATAAGTTCCTCCACAGGACATCGAGCAGGCCAGCACTTTATCTGCACATTCACACATACCTACAAAGGTCGAGGACGCACTCATGAATTATTATTTTTTATGTTTTATTTCTTGTTTGCAGTATTTATATTTTATAATTTCAATTTAATTCAGTGAAAACAAAAATTAATTATATATTGACTCGTTAATTGAATGTAGATTTAAAATAAAATAATACTCGTATACAAAAAATGTTGTTACCTATAAAAAAATATTGCCAATGATTTCTTTTCATTTTTATATTTTTTTACTATGCCACTTTTATAATAAATTTTAAATAAGCAATCGTCACTTTATTGATTGAGATAATCTTTTAATAAATGCGTTTGTGATTCTTTCCAGAAAAAATATTTATATACTTACTTATTTCAAAATGTTCAGTGGATTGGTTAATCGATGTTTTCAGTAAATATTTTAGTGTTGTGTCAGCTGTGCTTTAAGGGAGTATTTCCCATACCTGTATAATAAAGTTGCCCAAAATCTTGTTGGATTAAAAGTAAGACTTTTGATAGAACTTTAACTTTTAGACTCTTTATAACTTTAAAATTGGGTTCTGCTATGTAATGTTTATAGAATAGGTTGAGAATTAAAATGTTGTTGTTATTGATATCTAAACGTTATTTATGATTTATGAATAATGGGCTAAAATTAATTGGTGGATTTTAGTTAGAATTTTATTGTTGCATTTTGACAAAATGTGACGAAGCTTCTTAGAACTAATAGCTGAATTTTTGAGATTATTCGCCATTGAAACATTTCTCGATGATTATAGTCATCCTGTGCTGGATTATACAGTGGTGGGCGACATAATTAAGAATGATATTTTAATAAAAATATTAAAATGCATAACTTTTGTTTGGGAAATCTGTTGAGGTTGAGAAGTGTTTTTTTTTTCAACAATTCGAAAGAATTCCGACAAAGCTGAATTTTGGTGGGGAGCTTCATTTGTTTGTCCTAAGTATTTTCCGAAAAGTACCCTAAATGTGCGATGGAGCTAAAAGCTGTAGGGTGGTTAAAGGGCGTAAAATACACTTTTTTTCTTAATTACTCGAAAACTATAGGTTCTTTTGAAAAATTTATATGTACACATTGTAGCTCATGAAATTTTACACAAAATAGATTAGAACACTTTTGTTCGTACAGTTGATAGATTTGGAGAAAAACGGTCAAAAATATTTTGGTACAGTATACATTTATTTAAAAAAATGTTATATGGAAGGATATTTATTATATTTTTCTGGGGTTATGTTGGGAAAAATATTTTCTATTAATGAACGAAGTCTTAAGAGTGCTACCGGAAGGGTAAAATTATATGTTTCTAATTTTATTTTACAACTCCTGCGAAGTTTAGTTTTCACAAAATGATCTAAAACAATATATAGACGGTACAATTATCTAGAAAATGACATATTAACGAACTCTGTGCAACAATCCGTTTCTAAGTAATGGCGGTCAAAATTTAATTTTTTTTTTTCATATCCATTTAACATTTGTTTGCATAGAATTCGGTGCATATACAGTATTTAAAGATTCTTTTACACCAATACCTTCCATTATATACCTGGCTATATGAACTGGTTAATTCGAGCATTTTTTCAGACTTATCGACCGAAATTCACCCCAAATTAAATTAAATCTTATCCTTTAATCTTTACTGTCTTTAGAGTCCAATTTCATGTTCTGATGAATTCTCACTTCTATGGTCAGAAAGTAAATTTGATGTTAGAAGCACTTAGATCCAAAATACACTCTGAAGACGTTAAAGAGTATAGGGTGAAACTAAATTTAATTTTGGGTGCATTCACTTGGTATAAGTAGTAGCCCGTAGCGTAATGGTTAGTGCGTTCGACTGTCACGCTGGGGCTCTGGGATCGCTTCCGAGCCTCGTCCACCTAAAAACTAAAAAGTTTTTTTTCAGGGCTACTGCCTCTTGCGAGGAATTGACAAATCCTCCAAGAGTATCACTTGTCACGAATAAGTGCGTCTCGTCTAGCCGTTCGGATTCGGCATACAATTGTAGGTCCCTTCCATTCCTGTCGAAAGGCGCACACAGGAATGGTTGCGAGTTGTTAGTCACTAGGCCCTGGTTCTTCATGAGCCGTTGTGCCACTCGATTTATTTTATTTATTTTTATATCACTTGGTATAAGCAACATGTATTCGGCTAGCATATAGCTAGCTATAGTCCTGAGATGACTGGGATACGTAGGGCATATAGACAACAACGCACCTGCCGCACTAGTCTTTGAATTCAACCCCGATCTACAAACTGTACCTATACTACTTTTCAGCAGAAGGCAATTTTTTAATTGCCATGCTAATGTTCCTTTATCTTTTTTCAATGTTAATATTTCGAGTTTTGTTTAAAATAAAGAATTATAATAATAATAACACTTTTCGATAACATTTACCATTCAAAAGTTGTTTGCCTAAAACTGATTTTTTCGACACTTGACCATGCATAAAATGTTGTGCTCACGTCGGATACACTGGGAATTTTTATTATTGCTTCGTTATGGTCAGTGGAAGGTCCGTACCAAATTTAAGTGCTACCCGAATTTTTTTTGGGAAAATGTCTACAAGTGTACAAGTACATAGGTATTATAAAACTTCTGAGATTTCAAAGAAAGTACATGTACATTGAGTGAGTCGGTAGAAGAGTGATATTATCACATCTATCTGTAATACAAGATTAAGTATTTTCTACAAATTTCTTAAAATCTTAAATGTAGAATGTCAGTCTTAAAAAACTCCTTTTCAGGTTTTTGCAAAAAAAAAGTCAGCGAACGGAAATATTATTTTGATGTTTTTTTTTTTTTTGAGTAAATTGTATGATTTTTTTGTTATTTCTACATAATGTATCTCTTCAATCGCTAAAGCATTGTTGTTTTTCAATTGTCAACAAAAATACATCACAAAAGTACAAACAATATTGCAATCCAAAAAATTAATAAAAATAAGCTTGTTTATATAGACAGGCAAATTAGAGAAAACATTTATATAAATAACAAATTAAATTGTTAGAACAAGAGCCGACAGCAAATTTTGGGAGTGGATGTATAACCAAAATCTGATTACGAGGGCTTAAAGGGGTATATTTTGTGATATCGAAATCAAAAGTCTGGCAGGTTTTTGTCTCAGCCTTTGGTAGGAGCGTGGTATTGAAAATAGAGATTTTCTAAATTTCTTTTCAAAGGTTTTATCACTTCAATTTTTTTTTAAACACATCATGATGTTCTGTCATTTTCCCTAAGTGCAAAGACCTTAATCTTGGTGATCCGATTAATAGAACTCAAGATATAAGCTTTTAAAGCGAACCTTAATCGTCTTTTTTTGGAGACTTTGTTTTGATGATTTCTGCGTTTCATAAATCTTTAAGAAAAAAAGGATGAGGTTCGATTAAAAACCTTATATCTTGAGTTCTATTGATCGGATCACAAAGATAAAGGTCTTTTAACTTAGGGAAAATGACAGAGCATCATAATGTATTTTTTAAAAAATAATTGAAAGGATAATACCCCCGGTCAGAAATTTGTAAAATCTCTACTTTCAACATCCCGCCCCCCTAAATGCTGAGAAAAAAAACCTGCCAGGCTTTTGATTTCGATATCACAAAATATACCCCTTTAAACCCTGATACTCAGATTTTGGTTATACATCCGCTCCCAAAATTTGATGTCAGCTCTTAGACTATGTATCTTTGTATAAAAAACCGAATCCGCCTTCACATCTACAATTCTTACTCATATTTTAGACCTGAACTACAAGAGCTAGTTCTTGTTGGACAATTTTGTTTTAAATTTTAGTAAACGTTTTCGAAAAAAATGTTTGTCAGCATCATATCAGATATTGTTGAGCAAAATTAAAAATAATTTAATCAAAAATTTTTCTCGACTTAAAACAACAACCAAACAACAACTGCCAAAACAAAGATTTTTTTAAATATTGTGTCCGTGGAAATAAAATTCATTT
Organism: Melangyna quadrimaculata; assembly: GCA_949320155.1. NCBI lineage: Eukaryota > Metazoa > Arthropoda > Insecta > Diptera > Syrphidae > Melangyna > Melangyna quadrimaculata. The sequence continues at coordinate 174,844,499 of OX439485.1, read as the reverse complement.
TTCTGGATAATACTTTACATTCCACAAAAAAAAGGATCCATGAAATTCCCTACATTATATTTTTTGTTTGTATGTCTTACGATTCTCAAGACATCATTTTCTAAACGCAATTTTTTAATATGGTACCAATAAGGAGGTTTTCAACCCCAACAGTTGTTAAATAACCCTTCTCTCCCCTAAACGTAAATTTTCTGTTTCTATCCAAATTGCAATGCAAGGTCAATGTAACATTGCAATGCACTCATTTTTTTTGGAATTTAATAAAGCAGAAATAAACCGTTGATAGCAACCTTATTGAAATTATCGATTTTATTTAGATATCTTAATTTGTTCGAATATTGGCACAAATACAAATACCTTACACTTTGATCATAAATGACCTAAGGTGCTTAAAAAAACTTAAATTTTGCAAACAACACCCTGATAATAAGCCACTCCACCCTTAACCTTATATCATTTCATAACCAACACTTTTTCCATTAACTCCTTGGATATGTTTGTATAGGCAAGTAGCTACTGATGATAAATTGATGATAATATATCAAAAGCAATTATTGTGGTGTATATGCCTATAGCTTACCAAAGTAAGTTTTGCCACTCATAATTATGTTTCACCAAAAAGTTATGGGTATCGGTATATGTATTATGTATAACTAACCATACCATAAACTCTCGATACCCAATATAATTTACGCAGTTCCCATAACTTAAATCACCTCCCATCGAACATTTGCAATAAATCTCCAAATGTCTATATCCTACGTACGAGTACGAGTATTCATCGCTAACATTTTTCTCATTTTCTGCAATGCGGAAATTACTTAAGCATGATCTTCACGTCCAACATTTGTATAGTATGAAAAAGGCTATAGGGTAATAAAAGCAACGAAAAGTAAGAAAGGTCGTCTCAATACAAAACAAATACTTTACTTACATCACACCCTTCAAAGGCATCAAAATCATAAATCATGCTTCCCCCCGCACGTTTCTTATAGTTTTTATTTTGTTGCTGCTTTGTTCTTTTTCGCATAAAATCAGCAACAGCTATGATTTGCAACCGGCAGTTTTTTTCTCGGAGAATGGTCATCCCATACACTGGGTCCTAAAATGCCATCATACATTCTCCTATTAACTGCCCAATTTAACCTAATAGAACTACCTCTATTATATGGACGATAGCAAAACGCTCCCAGCGGTGCTATTCGTTTCATGTGATTTATTGAGATTAAGTGAGCAAAGGAGGGCGAGAGAGATGGAAGAAATACTTTTACCAGTTTTTCTGAAACTCTGACAAAAAGAACACACATTTTCTCTAACTAAATTTTCAGACTTGTGGATCTCATTTAAACAATTTATTCCTTTTTTTCTCAATTCACAGGCTCAACACAAATATCCTTGAGATGGTGCTCTGCATGATGCGACCCCCAACGAAGCATAGTGGTAGCTATAAATCGATGGCATCTAACGACTTCTTCCAACTACCAAAAATATTATTATCCTGTTTGATAAAATACACAAACCGTCAGAGGAGTCACAGACGTTAAATCATAATAAAAGCAGCTAACTATAGAAATACACACAAGAAGCTCGTCCTATCAAAAAGACATAAACGAAAATGCTATTATGACAAAACGATAACACGAACAAGATATATAGAAATAAAAATAGTCCTTGGCACTTAAACTTACATAACTCCACCATACCACTCTCTCATCGATTAAAATAATAATAATAAAAAAAAAAGGAAACACGAAAAAAGTTAAGGACTTATTGTGTGCATCAATAGTTCGGCACGTATCTGCGATTTTTCGTTGTAATAATATAGCTTTAGCGAGGCAGGCCACTTTGTGCAGGTGTGACTTTCCATCACTTCCAGCCAAAGTGACACGAGGTTAAAAAATAGAAAGAACAAAAAAACAATGCGGATTCAGTTCCTAAGATAACCCCACTGTCTATACTAACAAATGAGCAGGATTACTAAAAAATCGTGACACATGGCTATGTACTATTACGCTAGTAAAATATCAGCAATCGCCTGCGGAACACGATGTAAGCAGACGGTGCTACAGAAATCCAGAGGCCAACGCGACCGTGACAAATTTGATGCATTTGGATATATTCACGATAACGAAAATGCTATAGATATGGATTTTGGATGTCAAGAGGTGAGTTATCTTTGATAATAACTTATAATTTTTCATTCAATGATTTCTACGATGTTATCTTTATTTTTTTTATATTCTCTCTCTTTCTGTCTCGCTCACGCTCTTTATTTAACGTGAGAAAAATTCAACTTGAATTGATTTATGTTGGGCAAAGTGTAGGTACTTAAAGTTATTTCTTTATTTTGATATAGAAATATCCTTAAGCCAATAAAACTTTAGTCTTGTAATCTTCTATTTTCTACCATAAAAAGGTCGTTGTTATTTAAGAAATATATTTTATAGATGAAATAGGATTGGGCGTATGATAAAAGCTTTTCAATTTGTTTGACAATTCGATGTTTTGTTTTGTTTTTTTTTTTTTTTGTTTTCTTGAGTCCTGAATGGTTAGGTGTTATAGATTGCAAATGATGGTCATAATTTCTCATAAAGTGGATAATGTCACAACCATCAGTAGAGAACTATATGGAACGGGAACTAACTTGGTGGAGATTGTTCTTGGCAGCGAGCTAGCTAGAAGTATAGCTTTTTATAGATCATAAAGTTGAAGAAGTCAATAATCACCCATTAAATTTCGTGTGAAATAAACTATATTGCATTTAATTGTTAATACTTGAGTTGGAATGAGAATTTTATTGAAAAATGTGCGAATAATTGGACATTACCTAAATTTTTGTCTGTTACCAGAATAAAGCTAAGAATAAGGCTGAGTTCATAATTGTAAAATATTTTCCGTAGTTCACCGTAACGTTACTTAAAAACTTTTATGAACACAAAATTTATAGAATCATTGCAGTATATAAACTTCGTTATAAACGCCGCGCCGCCGGCCGTTCATGACAGTATTCAGTAATTGTATAAATTGAATGAACTGATAATTGGGACTTTTTCGGTTTTTAGCTTCGTATGTTTTAATTTTCCCGAGGACTATTTTCTTCCATCGTCCTGAAGCAAGATCTTCCTTCACTACAAGGCTTGCCGGAACAGAAGTTAGGTGTCTTACTATTCCACTGTTATTTATTCTATTATTTCAATTTAAAGGCATCGTTTTATAGCCCAGTCAACGAAGACTTAAAATTATAAAATAAATGCAAGAAACAGTGCTCTCTGGATTATTGTTTTATATGGTAGAGGTTACCCCTAGGTATAACATATCCAAAGTCCCAAGCCAAGGGCTGTGAGCTAAACTCAGGAGGGGGGGGTAAAGGTTCCCCTTTTTAGATTTTCGTGAATATTTCCACAACCTTATATGTTAGCGGAAAAGTCTATTCTATTTAATTAGATACAATTAAATTGTCTATAAAAATGTATATTCACATTTTTTCTATGGTTAATAATAAAGGAGATGCGGGCGGTAGAAAAGTCAACAAATCTGAAAAACCTGTTATTGTCTTAGATATTGAACGTTTTCTGACCAATTTACATGGAAAAAACAAAACACGTTAATACACATTCATTCGTCATGTTGTGAAGCTAAGAAAGGAGTTATAATTTCCTTTTTTTCTATATATCCGAAACTGTACGAAAAAGTTGATGTATACTAAATTAGGCAAAATTTAAATAGCAAAAGTTGTTTTCATATGGCGCCAAAGAATGATAACGTTTTTTTAAGGGAACACAATACGAAATTTATTTGCCATATACGGGGGTTCTATGTCCCCCTTTAGAGAGGAGGGGCATTTTTTTTAAATAATAATAAAAAACAACGGCAACACTTACAACAGTTCTGGCTTTTAAAAAAAGTAAATTTTTTTGTTGTAAGTGTTGTCGTTGTTTTTTATTATTATTTAAAAAAAATGCCCCTCCTCTCTAAAGAGGGGGACAAAAGAACCCCCGTATATGGCAAATAAATTTTGTTGTGTGTTCATTTAAAAAAAACGTTTTCATTTTTTGGCGCCATATGAAAACAACTCTTGCTATTTAAATTTTGCCTAATTTAGTATACATCAACTTTTTCGTACAGTTTCGGAATATACCTATAGAAAAAAAAAGGAAATTAGAACTCCTTTCTTAGCTTCACGACATGATGAAACAACAGTGAATGAATGTGTATTAACGTGTTTTGGTTTTTCCATGTAAATTGGTCAGAAAACATTCAATTTCTAAGACAATAACAGGTTTTTCAGATTTGCTAACTTTTCTACCGCCCGCATCTCCTTTATTATTAACCCTAGAAAAAATATGAATACATATTTTTATAGACAATTTAATTGTCTCTAATTAAGTAGAATAGACTTTTCGGCTAACATGTCAGGTTGTGGAAATATTCACGAAAATCTAAAAAGGTGTACCTTTAACTGGGACTTTGGGTATGTTATACCTGGGGGTAACCCCTACCATATAAAAAAATAATCCAGAGAGCACTATTTTTTGCAAGCAAAATTCCTTCTTTGACTGTACTATTAAGTGTTATTATTTAAAAAGATGTTTTGGAACACAAATATATTATAAGATGTACAAAAACATAAACATAACTCACATTCTTGTTCGTATACTTTTGTGAAACAAAACTAGAATGATACAAGTTTGCTTCACTTTTACAGTATTATTGCAGTATTAGTATAATAATGAACACAAGTGATACCGAATTTCTACGGAAACAATAATGAACGCGATACAGGCAGTGTTACTGTATCTTTACGATTATGAACTCGGCCTAACTGCTATCGGAAATTACCCCGAAAGAAATTAATTGAGAAAATTTGTTTGGAGAATATGATCGATATTTTGGAATTTATCCTGCACTTAGAAAAAAAAATAAAGCAGAATATTTCGAGCATTCCACATTACTTTGCAAAAAAGACTTGAAAGTAAAATAGAAAGAGAGCTAGAACAAAGAAGTCCGAACGTTCCGAAGGATAAACATTGAATAGGATCACTACCCGGTGGCAGCTAAACTTCGTATGCGGATATCCATGACGAACGCCACATCGCAGAGCGGGTGCTGTGAAAAACTTCGATGTACAGAAGCTAAAATCGCAAGAGACCGCCAGAAATTTAGCTAACCACGTAACTCTTAATCTCTCAACAAGTCAGCCACCAGTATCAACTGCACGTCACTTAGAGTAACGGAACCAACGCAGTAATTTGCAGTTTTGTTTGCATTTGTTTTGCATTTCTATTCCCGATTTTGCAGTTCACCAAATAGTGAGTGTAATCGAGTAACCTGCTAACTTCACAGTGAAGCTAACAGGTCACATATTGTACGAGAACCAGGCATGCTAGAGACTGAAGTATTAAAATCTAATACAGAGTGTATTAAATTCTAATACAAAATGTATTAAAATCTAATAAAAAATGTATTCAAATCTAATACAAAACTTAAGTGCCCCATATACAAAAAAAAAATATTACTCAGAAAACGAATTTTAAGGTTTGAAAAATAAATTCGTTATTTTTTACTTGACAATTACGATATATGAATTGAAAACTCCTTTTTTTTATTTTGAAGTCCTGATGTCAAAAAAACGTTACGGTTAATTCAAAAAAATATAAAGTTTGGAAAATGTCAGAAATGGATATAGAACCCTCTTCCATACGAATGCGAAATCTCTGAAAAAAAAGTAATATTAATTTAGTGGCTACGCCTTCCTTTATATTAGATTGGATTATTTTTAAGTCAATAAGAAATGTATGAAAATGGTGAAGCATTTTAACACTTAATTATGAAAAATACTTAACATGAACTTTGGTCATGTTCATTCAATTTTATTTGGGATTGGTTTAAAAAAATACTTCAACATTAGTAGGAGTTTGTATTTTTTTAACACTATTTTTTAGATTAATCTTCATTTTTTCCTTTTTTATTTTTATCCATTTTAGTTAAAAAAAAAATATGCTTAATTATCATCGACAAAAACTTTATTTAGAATACAATAAACGCAGTTATTTAGTTTGTCTTTGTCAACCTGGAAAATATATAAATAGTCTTATTTAAAATAATTTTGTGTCCTCATTTTTACCTCGTTTGTATTTGTTTTCACAATATTTAAAAAAAAAGTCGATATTACTTATTCAGCCCTGAAAAAGATCCAAACCAGATTTGAAAAGTCGGCAAATAATCATTAAATATTGAATTAAAACAAAGGCCGCATTTTTGGGTTTTTAATTAAAGATTTAATATTATTTATTTACTAAGTGAAAATGTTAGTTATATATACTTTTCAAGCTGACTGAACTTTTGTCAATGGATATAGAGCACATAGGTACCAAAAATCTCACTTTTTTTTAAATATATTTTGAGTGCTTAAATGCTCTATATCCGCTCTCCTGCGGTTATGGGGTAATTAAACATTAAGCTTTTGTTTTTCAAACTTTCCTTCAAAAATTGTCTCACCTAGTACAAATTTTGGATATACAGCAAATATGCATCAAAAGAACCCAAAAATGTGTTGTTTATAGAGCAAAAATGCTTTGTGTAACCTTGTTAATAATTGAGATATAGCAATGGGGATAGCGCCAAACGATAGAGAATATTCGAATTAGTAAAACTGCATCTTTAACTTAGTTTCCCGAAAAAGTGCACTGTGGGGCACTTAAGTATTCGGCCGGCGGCGAAAATGTATTAAAATCTAATACAAAATGTATTAAAATCTAATACTTTTGTATTAAAATCTAATACAAAATGTATTAAATTCAAATACAAAAATTGTATTGCTGAAATTGTAACAGACATCTGACTATGTAAAAAATTGAATTACTAGAACCTCATTCAAGCGTCAAAACTGAAATACCTTTTAAAAAACATCCCTACTGACTTACTTTCTTTAAAATATTTAAAGAATGTTGAGTATAGGTAGCTATCATGTTACCTTCCTTCTTAAATTTTCTCAGACATAAAACTCGATAAGAGAACAAAAATAATAAAGCTTGTATCAGACATTAAAATCTGTGAAAAAAATTCTTAAGCTTGTCTATCATCTACTTGAACATTTTCAATATTTTTTTTTTTTTTTTGTTATTTAAGATTTTCTAAGAACATTGATTTCGTCTTACAAGGAAGCCACACCCTTATGATGTTGAAATGTCAATCTTAATTTAATGGCCATTACTTCACAGCACGTGGTAAAATGTTTGGATTTTATTTTTCTAACATTAGGGTACATAAATGTCGACAACACATCGTATAGTAAGTACCTATAGGTATAGGCATTGATTTTCTATTCACTTGCCATACGAAGGTAGGTGGTACCTACCATATGACCGGTTAGGCTTTAAAAAAAAGAGGAACTTGAACTTAATATGACATGACGATGAGTTGAGAGTTTTATAAATTTAAAGCACAGTAAAAGTTTAAACCGGATTAAAACTGACTAAAAGTAAAGAAAAAGCCAACAAAAGTTTCCTAGAAAGCGTAGACTACTATATTTTTTTGTTTTCTATCAAGCGCGCACTCAAGGGGTTTTGCTTCCCTTGAAATGATTAAACACAGTGCGAGCGTAAGGAAAATAGTGAAAGATTTAAGAGGAGAAACCGATGCACATTGGTTTTAAACCTCTGAATATCAATCAAAATGGCAAGGAAAAATAGTACTGGGTAAAACATACCACATTCTTGTAGTGCGATTGCAGAAAGAATCTCCTAACTTAACAGCACGTCCAAAGTTGGGCTCAAGGGTAAACTGATGTGAAATTCCGTTTAACGGAAAAGTGTGAAAATATTCAAATTATAAACAAATTAATTTGATCTTTGATTTTTGTTGTTAAAAATATCGAATGTTATGAAATTTATGGATTATGTTTGAAAAATTGGTACTAGATTAGATGGTAGATTATAAAAACTCGTTGTTTTATAACATAGCCTTACGATATATATTATTTAAGAACTAGAACGTGACAATACTGGCATCTTGCTCAAATTAAAAGGTACCAACCAGATTGCTTGATTCCATAACGCTATTTACGTGAATAACACAACAATAAGCCAATTTTATCAAAAAATGACACAAACTCATAGCCTTGTTTCTTTTATATGAATTTCATGCATACAACCTGAAATGCAGTTTGCTTTTACCATCACTTCTTTAAAGTGTTTCCAGAACAATAGCTTCGTTTATTTTGTTAAAATTAATTTCTTTTTAATTTATAAAATTAAATAGTTACGTGCAATATAAAAATGTCCATCCAAGCTACCTTTAAAATAATATTGCTTCCCCATAACAATGGCTGTTTAAACTTCCAGAACCAATTAAGTTTAATTCTCATTTGAACTATATTATAATAAAAAAAGCAGAATACATTGTTTCGTCAGGTTTCATCAAGTTTATTGCAACTTGACGATATTTTAATTAACTTCGTGCTCATGCATTAAAAAAATTATTATAAAATAATATATGTATAGGTATGAATGTTTATATTCGCTGCACCATCAGCTTTTTCATAATAATTTATACTTAGGAGTGAAATGTCAAAGTCTTTAAATCAGCACAATCAGAAATATAATTAATTTTCTGAATTAATATTTGGGTTTCTTTATCTTTATCTTTTTTTTTTTTTTAATTAAAAATGCATATCAAATTTTTGCTTGATACTTTTCATTTTTATTTTTGGTTTTATTATGCATAAAAAGTAATCTTTTATTTTCAATATTTATAATAATTGAATGTCGACATTTTTGAAAGCTCGAGAAATCTACAAGCAAAATTAAAATATTAAAACAATATAAAAACTACATAATCGCAAAATGTCACTAGAAACAGTCCTGCCAAATTGAAAACCAAACTCCTATTAAAAAGTAAAATATAATCTTAATGTATTACCATTCTTAGGGCTGGCCACGAGACGAGACTAGGCGAGAATTTTGTTAGTATCGTCTCGGTCTTGTTAAAATCGAAAAATTGCAGTCTCGTCTCGGTCTCGTATAATTTAGTCTTGTCCCGGTCTCGTCCCGAAATTGGATTTTTTTAATTTATTAGACTCTCTGTAAATTTGGGACCAAATATACATTCTCGTCTCGGTCTCGTCATATATCTAAGAAGATTTTTCGGTTTATAATTCAATAATGAACACGAGTCAATTTCATAAACAAAGTAAAACTTAAAGCAACCTTAAACTTCAAAACTTTATTAAAAACAAACAAAAATATTGTTGTCTCAGTTTCAGTTTATTGTTATAACTACTCAGTAAGATACAATATCTTTTAATTTAGAGCAAATATCAGTACGTAGTACTTTCTAGTAGTAGTAGTAGTAAAAGTGATTTTATTGACATTAAATTTAGATACATAAATATATAATTTAATACAAATTTTCACAAAAAGCATTGGCGAATTGCCGTCAGCCGAAAAAGGAGTTCTTTATATACAATTTCTTCGTAGAGTTTTTAGTTTATGAGTTCCAATGAATACAAAAACAATATTGGATGTTAATTTTAAAATGCTTCGTTGGTGATTTGTTGGCGATATTTAATGGCAGATTTCAGATAGTGATAGAGAACTTTCCAATTTCCTCCGTTCAGGGCGCGAATAGTTGCATCCCATGACAGCGTGATTTTACCCCATGATGTTCTTCGAATTGAGTTTAGGACGGGACAGATTCCAATAAAATGAAGTACATATGTCTTCTGTGCTACGCAGGTTGCACAAAGTGCATTCAGTGTTTACATCGTTTCTATAAGGCACGTAGTTCAGCTTGATTAGCTCACCTCTGGCTTTAAATATCGTTGATATAAAATCCAGACTATATTGGTCATCGAAGTAGTTTTTGTTCACAAAGATCGTGTTCCAGTAGCTTATAAGTGTAAGTGCAATTCTTGTCGCTTTTTCAATTTTCGTTAAGAGAAACTGAAGGGTAACGTCCAATGAACTATTACTTTGTTCAAAAAGTGGAAATCCGTGCTCAGCAGACAATCTCGTCCATTCGGTGAAGAATTGTAGGTTTCTTTCTTTAAGAAATGAAGCAATCTTATTTGTTAAACGTTGACTTTGTTGTCGCATAATTTTTACTATGTAAGTAAAGTGCAGTCGAAGTATGTGAATGTAGAGTGGTGGAAGACCCGTTTCCAGATGCAACATGTATGTTGGTGTATTTTCTGGTAGTTTGAAAATTCTCTTAATAAAGTATCTTAACAGTTTTTCAACTTCTTCAAATTCAGAAATTTTGAATTTCACACTTGGAGCAATAATACCTTTGCTTAAAACGTTTTTCCAAGTACAGTTCATTGCTTTTTTGGACTCATTGAGTTTTTCTTCAAGATGTTTCTTTAAGGAAAGCTTTGATGTGATCAAAACTCCAAGATACTTATCAAGTTCCTCATCTTGCCATGTCCACCTTTCGTCTCTAGCGTAGCGACCTGTTCCATTTCGGAAAACCATGATTTTCGATTTATTCGTATTTAATTGGAGGTTCCATAATGTACAATACTCCTGGATTTTATTTATCATAATTTGGAGCATGTTTGGTGTTTCCGCAAATATGACAATGTCATCTGCATAAAGGAGAAGTTTTATTGCAAGACCATTGAACATAATAATAATGCCTCCAGGCAAGAAAGTAGTTAAATCATCCAAATAAATTGAAAAGAGTAATGGGCTCATGAGACATCCTTGTTTTACACCTGTTGTTGATTGGAACCAGCTGGAAAGAATGTTTCCGTCCCATACTGCGGATATTTTTTTATTTACAAAGAATTCTATGAACCATTAGTTGTATGTATCAGATTATGCACCTATAGAGTGCTGAAATAGCCAAAGTGCACAAAAGCTGTAACCTCTATGGCAAAATAATTTATGTATGTTTAATGGAGTTTTTGTTAGTTTATCACCATAAGTGGTGGATTTAAGTTTACAAAAAATAAAACACAAACAAAAAAAAAACAATCCCAACCCTCATGAGTGAGTTGTGTGAGGAATTTAAAATAATAAATCATTTCCGTTTGGGGAAATAATGGCGACAGTTTATGTCTCATTAATTCATTATGGTGTTATAAAGCTTCAGCGGTAGACAGTGGATTAATGTGAACATTTTTTGAGGCTGGATTAGGGTTTTAATGGTTTATTATAGGTATCTACATAGTGTATAGCAGAAATTGTTGTATTTTTAGTGGTTGTTGTACAAATGGTGCATTATATTCATGTATGTATTCTGCTAATAATTTTATAGTCAGATGAATAATGAATTAAATGGTGGGAAGTTGAAAAAAAAAAATAAAATATTGTGCGTGATTATGTGATTTTCGATTGATACAATGTGTGTATTAAATGGAAAATGAAAATAATTAATAATAATCAATACGCATTATTTAAATTAGTTGTCAATTGTTTGCAACAAGCTAAATTAATAGTCACTTAAACAAAAAAAAAAACTTATTTTAAGACAAAAAATCGATTTTATGTATATGTAATGTCGGGTTAAAACAAAACATCTGTAATAAGTGAAAAGTGAATAATGTAAATGCTCTTAATGATGGTTCTGTAATAGGAGGGAATTATTTCTCAGCACCACCCATGATACCTTCAGACGCTGAACGGCCAAAAACCCAAGAACGATTCGTGGTTGCCGTGCATTTTTGCAAGATGATGTTGTGCAAAAGTTAAAGTGGTTTCATCTTGGTAGTTTTCAACCATCCATCGCCTGTGATGCAATTGTTAATCACCTAGCTGAAGTACTTCGTATAAACACAGGTATAATTTCATGTTTTAAGTTAATTAAGCGTCGTGAGCCTGAAGAAAACATCAAATTCATTAACTTCAAAATTGGTGTCCCTGCTGAATATAAGGACGCAATGTTCCAAGAGAATATCTGGCCTTTGGGAACTAAATTGCATGCCTTTCAATATTTGCCAAAAAACGAAGATCTAAGGACAGACCAGAGCCAAACTTAACCAAATGCTCTTCCTACTGCCCTCCTCTCAATGATTTTCATATTTTTTTATCAAAAAATCGGTGGATTACGTACTAAACTTCAACAAGTGCTTTTATTTTCTTCTTCCGCTCAATATGACATAATATTGTCTTCACAGAGACTTGGCTAAAAGATGAACATCATGATGCTGAAATGTTTAATGATATTCACTATACAGTTTTCCGTAAAAATAGTAATTATGAAGTCCTCGATTGTGAAAGAGGTGGTGGAGTACTAGCGGCCGTGCGTTCCTCATTTCATTGTACTCGAGTGGAATTGTTCTTACCAGCTTCTGCACCTGATATTGACCAAATAGTGCTACATATAAAATTTGATTATATTAATGAAATCTTTCTTATTGTTTCTTACATTCCACCAAGTAGCTCCTTTGAATTGTATAAAGCTCACATTGATAATTGTAGTTCAATTTTAAAAAATCGAAAAGATAATCAACATGTAGTTCTTGTTGGTGATTTTAATTTGCCAAATGCAAAATGGATTTATGATCCGGATGAAAAAATTCTAGTTTCTTTTAATGTAATTTTCAATAATGACTGTGAAGTGGTGGATACCTTTGCACAATTTAACCTGAGACAAATCAATAATTTCCAAAACTCTTTTGGAAATGTACTTGATTTAGTCTTCGTGAATTCTGAATTGAGTATTGGTATAAACAACTCATTGGTCCCTCTTTTTGCTAATACAATCCATCATGTCGCATTCAGTTTGCATTTAGAGTTTTATACTTTTCTTACACCTGCAAGATCAAATTCTAATTTTAATTATAATTTTTCAAAAGCAAATTTTAATGCAATTATAGATTTTCTAAACGCCACTAATTGGCAACATTTATTTTGTAATACTAGTCTTAATGTGTGGTATGATCTATTCATAAAAAGAGTTAACGATGCGGTGAATTTATATATTCCAAAAGTTAAATTTTTCAGCGGTTCGAAACCTATATGGTTTAACAAAAGAATTATAAATCTTAACAATAGAAAGAACAAAGTTTATAAGCGGTTTTGCAGGTCTAACAACAATCTTGAACTCTTCAATCAATATCGTGAATTACAAAAGGAATTTGATACGTTGAACAAATTTCTCTACAATCAATATATGTTTTCCGTCGAAATTAACATAAAGGCGAATAGTAAAAGTTTTTGGAATTTTTTAAATAGTAAAAAGAAATCGAATAGTATCCCTAGCCTTATGCGTCACGAAGGCATTACATCTTCCAATCTTGATGTTATTTGTAACTTGTTTGCTAAACACTTTCAATCGGTTTATTTAGATAGTTCCTCTTCTTATTTCCACTCTGCTGATACAAACTCTACTTTTGAGTTTCTTAGTATAGGAAGCTTAAGCTTATCCTGTTCTGATATTGAATCTGCTTTATCTGAGCTTAAGGCAAACAATTGCCCTGATTTAGATGGAATTCCTCCAATCCTTTTACTAGTGTGTAGAAAAGCATTTGCAGTACCTCTGCATATGATTTTCAATCGTTCTCTGGAAAATGGGGAATTTCTTGATACTTGGAAACGATCAACAATAACACCAATTTTGTAATCAGGTAACAGACAAGATATTTCAAATTACCTTCCTAAATGTAAAATTTCTACAATCCCAAAAATCTTTGAAAAACTGGTACATGATAAGTTAGCCCCAATTCTCAAAGGAATTATTTTTCCCTGGCAGCATGGTTTTGTAGCTGGTAGATCCACTTCAAAAAATCCTACCATTTTTTGTAATGAAATTTTGAATGGACTTGAGAATGGTTCTCAATACGACGTTGTGTACACAGACTTCTCAAAAGCATTTGACGGAGTCAATCACGACGCTTTATTATTGATATTAGATAGAGTTGGATTTCACTCAAATTTCTAAAAATGGATTGGTGCATACTTAAAGAATCGGGTTCAGTACGTTTGTATAAATGATATTCTTTCTTTACCAGTATATGCTACATCAGGTGTCCCTCAGGGTAGCCATCTAGGCTCTCTACTCTTTCTTTTATTTATCAACGACATTCCTGATATAATCAATAATTCAAAATGTCTAATGTATGCCGATGACTTAAAACTTTTTCGTAGCATTAACTCTGAACAAGATTGCTTTCTATTACAGAAATATCTTAATTGCTTATCAAACTGGTGTATGATTAACTCTTTGCATCTAAATATTTCTAAATGTCAAAGTCTAACGTTTTGTCGCAAACGTTCACCGATCAGTTTCACATATCAAATAAACCAAAAAGCACTAGCTATAAAAACCTCAAAAAAAGGTCTTGGTGTAGTTTTTGACCAAAAACTTAACTTTGTGAAACATTTTTTGTCGCTAGAAGCAATTCAATGCTGGGGTTTGTCTTTGTCTTTGTCTTTTGCCTTTGTAAGATCTATTTTGGAGTATTGTAATACCATATGGAATTCTTCTTATGCAGTTCATTCGCTCAGAATAGAAAAAATTCAAAAACGAGTTACTAGAGTTGTGATAAGAAGACTTAACTGGAACATAGATATGCCTGTTTATGAAACTAGGTGTAAATTACGTGGATTATGCCCTCTTTACATTCGAAGGAAATACTTTGGGGTAGTGTTTGTTCGTGACATACTAGCTGGTCATATTGATTGTCCTCACATTTTGTATTTAATTGGCTTTAATATTCCTGCAAGACTGCTTAGAGACCGATTGTTTCTTAATGTTTCATACCATAGAACTGTATATGCCGCTAATGAACCTATATGTAGGTGCTTAAGAGAAACAAATACTGTTTACGACATGATTGATTTGAATTTGAGCAGGTTTATATTTAAAACACGTTTGTTATTAATTTTTAATTCCTTATTTTGATGGTGGCAATGTCTAAATGTTTAAGATAGACATACATTAACTACAAAAGTTGTTAAGTATCACATGTTGCTAATTATTTATCAGTAGTCTATAAGTTTATATATTATTTAATATTATAGTGTATTACTGTTTGATGAAATAAACTAAACTAAACGCACTTACCCATCATTTTTTTTTTTTTTGTGAAAGGAACTTAGGAAAATATGCACATACGTTACAATAAATTGAATTCGCAATAAGTGATACAGGAAAAGATAAAATTGTTTAGTTTTATAATTTCACGATTATAAAAACGATAGAACCTTTCAACAACAGACACAAATTTCTAACCAGCTAACAAAAGTTGTTAGAGATTTCATTTTCTAAAATTTTGATTAATAAATTTGTGCATAGAAAAAATTTCTCGTATTATCTCGATTATTTTCAAATGTTGGAACTGATTTCAGATTTGACGCTCAGATGCACATGGAGAGACAGACAAAAATTGGTTTTCGGCATAATTTTCGTCGGTCAGCACTTCAATGCTAGTTGCACTCCGAAGGGCGAAGCTGAGGGGACAAAAATATACCTACTTTAACTAAATTCTAAAAAGTATTTTTTATTAATACATAGTATCGTTAAAATTATATATCTTGTTAAAGTTCTCAGCTTATCGTATTCCCTACAATTTCACTATAAACAAAAATTTATTAAATCAAAATACTAGTTCAGAAAAACACTTAAATAATTAAAAACTAATTGCATCATTTTTGGTATAATATTCAAACAAAAAAAAAAACCACACCATCCCAAAGTAAACCAAATCCACATAAAATTCAACAAATTTCATGAGATAATTATTGGTCAGCAATAGTTTTTTCTTTTAAGAAAACAAAAAAAAATCAAAATACATTTACGGAAATAATATGACTGAAAAATAACAGAAACCAGTGGCCCTTTAATGAGAATTTAGTTAACTCTCAGTTCGTATATTTTTTTTCGGAAAACTCCATCAATGAGGTGTTAAAAGTCTTGAAAGAAAGAAATTTAAAAATTCCTAGTTTACATCCTTCCTAGTTTACTTCCTGCGGTGTGATACACCCCAGATGACTTTTAAATGCTTGTAACTTTTTTGAAAATCAGTTTTTCGACTTGGGATAAAAAATCAGTGAACAAAATTCTTTTTTCTGAATATTTTTCTTCTTTATTTTATCAAAGAGCTTCAACTTGATTTTTTGGAAATTTCGTGTGAAAAAAGGTCGTCCCCACTTGCCTGGGGTGTGTTACACCACAATGATCAAAATATGAAATAAATCAATTTTTTTAGTGTTTATTTTATTTTTCATGAATTATAAGTAAATTATAATTAACATTTCGATGCGTAACATTATTCTGGTATATATATGGAAGTTCTGGGAGACATTTAGTACAAACTGTATTGATGTGGCGATGACAAATGTGTTTTTCACAAACATCGCAAGTTGATCTCGATTTCCTGTCGTCTGCTCTCCGACAAAGGTGGCATCTGGCCTGAAAATAAAAAGCTTTTTAGAAACTTTAGTGCCAAATTTACAGAAGTAAAAAAGTTAACCACTGTATGATTCCTTCCGGTGTGAAAATATCATGGCATCAATGACATCATAACATCGTACCCACGGACAAGGCCTACACTTTGATCACTACTGCCAGTGTATATTGAAAGTTGCAATGGATATCCAGTTGAACTCTCATTGAGCCACCAAAACTTGATACCATATTTAGCAGGTTTGCTTGGCATATATTGACGAAACTTACAGCGACCACGAAAGGCTCGTCAATGGTCAGATTTTCCGATGGAATGTAATTTGATGTCAAGATTTGATTCAATTCTTTCAGAAGGAATTCAACGGGCTGGAGAATGTTTTTTTTTTGCGGCTGACTGTCCTTGACGGCCAATTGAATCATCGTATCGCAAAAATAAATTCAACTCCTCAAAACGTGTAAATGTCATCACAGCTCGAAGAATTGTATGGCCATGTATTGGATCCCAAAGTGTACGTAGACGGCGGTGACCATCTTTCATTGCTCCAATGTAAAGCAAAACCCCAAAGTATGCCTGCAGTTCATTCATATTTAAAGGCTTCCAAAAACGTTGCTTTGTTCGCTTTGCATTTAATTTTTGGTAGACATCATTGGCCTTTTCGTTTTTCCGTTTGATGATTTCGTTACTCATATCCAGGTTAAAAATTCGATTAAAAATTTGGATAAGAGACGAGTGTTGCAAATTAATCGTAGATCCAACAGTTCCACCAGACTTGAAAACATTGCTTCCTTGAACACGAGACAGAGCTGCTGTCTCCAGGTCTTTGATCCATTTTCGACCATTATGAGCAAGAAAAAATACGTCATTTGAAACCGACGTCGTTGATTCTTATCATTTTGTTCATCATCACCGCCAGCATAAAATGGATCAGTCTCGCCTTCTTCAACTGATTCCAAGTCTAGCATTGTTCTCAACGCTATTGTCCTTTCTTATTCTTCTTCATAACCTTTATTATATTTTTTCAATAATTTATCTAAATTAAACACTCTAAAACCAATTATACATTTACAAAGTTCTTTAACTTTTAACATTTACGTTAGAAAACGATGTTTTCATACTTACTTTTTGATAAATTCCAAAGTTTTTTGCACTACAAAATCACTTCAAATTTTGCCGAATAATACACGTTTTCATAAACAGTAACAATTCAATGTCAACTCGATTGGAAAAAATACGTAAACAATGCACCAGAACATTAATTTAAACAATTAGATGCGCTTTAAACTGTTTGGGTGTAACACACCCCAGGTAAGAAAAGTAGTAGGTTTTTTGGGGCTGTAAACTGGGGTTAAAAAAATAATTTCGACAAATTAAAAACTGATATTTTAGATGGTAAACTTTTTTTGTGAATATCCCATATATGATCAGGTGCTAAGATCCTGGAGACGGAAATGATGTAGTGTTACCTACCATCCAAATTCTTAAATGTACATACAGTGAGTGTCCAAAGTGAGTTAGCACCCATATAATTTCTGGATTTGCATGAAATTTAAACAATTAAATAAACAAAAATCGCATTCCAATTGTAAAAACCAAAAGCTTTAGCAATAAATTAAAACAAAAATAAAAATTCAAAATAAAAAAAAATGCATTTTTGTCCTAATAACAACTAAACATACCCCATATTTAAGGCGACAAAAGTAAATAAACATCATGCATGCTCCTATTGTTTAATATTAATCAGTTAAACTTACTGTTATATTCTTTCATATGTAAGACGGTGGAGATACGCCCTTCTTTTAACATCACTTCAGAGTGTAAGCTGGTCGTGTTTAAAGCCTCGCTAGCAGCGTAATTTATTTTTGTTTACAATGAGAAGTGAAATTTCTTTGGGAAAGCGGAAAATTATAGTGGATTTATGGAAAAAAGGAAAATCGTATCGAGATATTGGAAAAATTGTAAATAGGAGCCATGATTCAGTGAAAAGAATTATTGATAAATAAAGTGCTGTTAAAATTGCGGAAAATGTATCACTTGAATACAAAATATCAATAAGTGCGAGTATTGTACGGCGAACATTGCACAAATTCGGCTTACATGGTAGAAGTGCCAGCTGCCTGGAAAAAACCAATGATATCTGAAGTGAATAAAAAAAACGTTTAAACTTTGCATACAAAATATATAAATAAATATATATCGTTTTGGAAAAATATATTTTTTACAGACGAAAGTAAATTTATATTTTTTAAAAGTAACACGAATAAAAAAATATGGAGAAAAAAAAAAACAACAAAGAATTTAGTGAACAAAATATAAGAGGCACAGTAAAACATGGGAGAGGTTCGGTGATGGTGTGGGGGTGTATGGCGGCATCTGGGGTCGGGAATCTTGTCTTCGTTGAAAGTACAATGAAGAAGGAAGTCTACCTTGACATCCTGAGGAATAACCTGCAACCGAGCGTAAGCAAATTAGGTATGCTTAGCAATTGGATCTTTCAGCAACACAATGATCCTAAGCATACCTCGCGACTTGTAAAAGAATGGTTGTTTTATAGGACTCCGAAACAGCTTGATCATCCTCCACTATCACCGGACCTTAACCCCATAGAACATTTGTGGGATCATTTGGACCGGCAAATTCGCAAAAGGACCATAAATAACAAAGATGACCTAAAAAAGGCTTTAATTGAAGAATGGTCCCAAATAACTTCCGATGTTACAAATAACCTTGTGGTATCTATGCCCCACCGACTTAAAGTAGTTATGAAGTCTAAAGGTGGCCAAACAAAATACTAATTTTTTTATTTATAAAAAAATGAATAAGTTTTATTTTAATTTTTATCTATTGCTATTGAATAAAGCTTTTGTTTTGTAATATTGGAATCCAATTTTTGTTTAATTTATGGTTTAAATCAAATATAACTCCAGAAATCATATGGATGTTTACTCACTTTTGACACTCATTGTACATAAACATATACAATATACATATGTATATGCTAATAAAGTTTCCTTAAATTTAAATTTAGCATTTTATGCCAATGTTCCTAAATATAATCCCTTCTTGTTTCTTAAACTTTTAATTAAGCAACACATTTTCATCCTAGAAAAACATTTTAATTTAAATAAACTGTAATGATTCAAATGAGTGCTGCTTGCTTGTATAAAATTTACCCTTGTTCTGATTCTTTTTTTTTTTTCTAATCCAGAAATCATAATAATTTCTGAAAAAAAAACTTTATTCCTTCTCTCGGCAGGACGAAGCCACTCAAAACTAAATAAAATCTAATATACTTTCTTGTTTCATTCCGCATCACCAAAAAAACACTAAACTACAAAAAAAAAATAGAAGAAGAAATAAAATTGTATATGGAATTAAATTTTAAAAGTTTCTAAAAATCTAAATATCCTGCATAATGCAAAACTCTACTTGAGTTCACATCACAACCGCCTCACTCATCACATATTGCATCATAGCTTCCTGCAGTTTTCTCAATTTTATGTTTTTTTATTTATTTTACCCAAAAACGACAGGCTGATGTACGAAGACTGATGGATCGTCATGAGTGTTGCAATGGGAATCTTATAGCTTGAGAGAATTTTAGAGTAGGTAGATACAGTGTTCATTTCGTATTTGCATCTTGAAAGGCTCATTTCAGTACCATTTCTCCCCTTTTCTCGAGTTTTTGTATCTATATGTATGAAAGAGTGTATATATGTACAATTTTAAGTACTTTCCATTAAAATATTAAGAAGCAGAAATGAGGACAATCTCTGCAACTTAAATTGGTAGAGTAAGTTTATATGTATCTGTATGTTGTTTGGTTGGTATATAATTTTTCCTTCCAAATT
Organism: Melangyna quadrimaculata; assembly: GCA_949320155.1. Classification (NCBI taxonomy): domain Eukaryota; kingdom Metazoa; phylum Arthropoda; class Insecta; order Diptera; family Syrphidae; genus Melangyna; species Melangyna quadrimaculata. Next base: position 174,824,300 of record OX439485.1, on the reverse strand, counting down.
GTCTCTAATTTAAAATTTATATAGCTCATTCGTTCTTTAAATGACATTGGTTGCACATTGAATGAACATTAACCGACATTTCTAGCAACATCATGCGATTGAAGGAGAAACTTCAATTTTATACAAAACAAATTTCAAATACAATTTAGCTTTGATCAACTACTTCCTTGAGGTGCAGGTATGTCCTTCGGAAGGGTATAAAATGTAAGGGAACCTTTGAGATTATTTATTTTTTTTGTTAGGTTTAAAAAATAAATAAAATACTTTTTCCATTTCATCATGTCCTCTGATATTATATTTTTGTTTACTTTTTTTTTTTTTTTTTTTGTTTTACGAATGTTTGTATTCAAAGGACGAAAAAGTCAATTGCAATTTCATTCTGTGCCATCGCATCATTTTGCCACCAATCTTCGGTTTATTTTGTCGGTGGTATTATCCTTTAACCTATATGTATGGATGTATACCTTGGAATTCCTTTTAAAATGGCAGCAGACTATCGTTGGTTCTATTTATGTTAGAAGAAGAATATACTAGAAAAGTTATCCGTGTTCTTATTTGCATTTATTTATCCTCTTCCTGCCGCTTGTTTGCTTCAGCTACCAGATAAATATTTGCAAGAGCCAAATGCAAACAAACAGAAATGGGATTGAAGCAAAATATGGACATCAACATTTTTCTCATAAAATTTCACACAATTTTTTTCTTCTTCTCTCCGTTGTTGACGAGGTTTGGTTAATGGTAATGGTTGCTCTGTGTATTAAGTCCTTGCCCGGAGGGATTTTCTTCGTTTTTTTTTTAAGTAGCCAATCAGACACAAAGCAGTGGTAGATTTTCATCTTAATTTGAAGCTTATAAAATAAGAAGAAACAAGAAGTGGAGTATCAGGTAGAATGAAGGAAGATTATAACGTGCCCTAAATTTGCAGAATTTTATTGCAGAATTTTCTTTATTATCGTCTGAATATGAACTGCTTTCATTTTTAGAAAATTAAGAAGATTCTAATTTACTCTTTATATCCGTATGTGTTTTTGGCATAAACCCGAGTTTTGTCGACTGTTCAAAATATTTCACTTGCACTTCTTGTAGTAGCAAAGATCTTGTTTATCTATTAGTCCACTTTTGTGTTGTCATGATTAGCACATAGTACCATATACAAGATTTTAGATACTATTTACTAACTTTTGTTAATTTTGTGTAGAAACAAAAAAAAATATACTTGCTACAATTGTTTGTATCTGTTTTGTTGATTACTTAAAACATTTAAGCGTTCCCCTATAGAACCGTTTTTAATTGCGATACATACATTAAGAACTGCGTAAATATGGCAAGCTAAGTAAAAAATAAATTCGAAATTTTGATCAAACATGCTATCCTCCCGGCTAGAACCTAAACTGATTGTTGAATTTTCTTCCAACTTAGTACCTACTGTATTTATCTTGTCCACGCGTTTTTTTTTTAATTTTTTTAGGACAACAAACAAGGTATGATGTACCTGCCATACAAAATTTCTCAGCCTCTAATGAAATATTCTTTTTCTCAGAAACAGTCTTAAAAAGGGCTACATATGAGTAAAGAATTTTGTTTTCGCAAAAATTAACCAAATTGTTGGTAGCTTTTTTATTTTAATTGTTTTAATTTTTAACGGAGACACTACTAAAAAAGAGCAATGATATTGCAATATTTTTAAGCAACTCTTTTTCTTAAATTTAAAAAAATCAGTTTTTTTAAACGATCAGGGCTCCTATCCTTAAGCACATCATATATGGGATATTCGCAAAAAAAGTATGCCTTCTAAAAGGTCAGTAATTGGTCAAAAAAAGGTCAAGACCAATTTCTGAAACATCTTGACCCTTTTATGAGGATTTAATAAACTTTCAAATGGTATCTTTTTTTTGAAAAAAATCAGTAAATGAGGTGCTAAAAGTCTTATACGGCCTTGAACAACAAAAAACTTCAAAAATTCATATAAAATAACCTATGGCTGGCGAATTACTGAAAGTAGCTGACCTTTTATCACTAGTCGTTGGCCTTTCAAATGGTATATTTCTTTTGCGAATATCCTACAAATGAGGTGCTAAAAGTCTTATACGACCTTGAAAAAAATAAATTTTAAAAATTCAATTAAACAAAAACTATGGCTGACCAATTACTGAAATTAGTTGACCTTTTATGAGGTCTAGGTAACCTTTCAGATGGTATATATTTTTTCGAATATCCCATAAATGAGGTGCCAAAAATAGTTGGTGACCTTGAAAAACTGTAACCATTGATTACAAATTTCCTAAGGCTGACCAATTTCTGAAACTAGTTGACCTTTTTTGACCTTTTAGAAGGCGTACTTTTTTTTGCAAATATCCCATATATGAGGAGCTAAAAGTTAGGAACCAACGAAGGTCAAAGTCAAAGTTTTTGAAACTTTTCTTGAGAAATAAATTTCCTAGAGTCAAAAAAAAAGGTACACACCGTACAAAGTTCAAAAGCCGTTAAAAAAAGTCTTACTTTGCCCGAAAACTGGCCTGAGAATTTTGATTTGTTCTTCAATTAACACAATCTACTTTTAAGGAAAAACTTATTCATTTTGCATTTTTGTTAATTTTTTTATAGAGAAGCTTTCCAAAAGTATAAATAATGTTGAAAATCAAAAATTTTTTTTTTTGATTTTTAAAAACATATCCAATTTTTTTTTTTTGAAAACTGGATTTTTCAAAAACGGGGTTATTGAATTTTTTAAAATTAAATTTGCTTGTACTTATTGATAATTATTTTTCCCAAAAAAAATTTATTAATAAAAATGTATTTCTTTTTTAAACTGCTCCAACGATTTTCAATTTTTGTTAGTATATAAACTACTTAAGCTTAGGTACCTACATTTTTTTTTTAAATTGTACGTAATTAAATACTATTTTAACATAAAATTAAATTAACTAAAAATTAATGATAGCATTGAAATTAAAAAAAAAAAAAAATAGTTTGAATTTGTTTTTTATTTTTTTCAAAATGCTTGAATTTGCATATTAATTTTTCTCAAAAACAGTTCATTAAAAGAACTTCACTTGGAAAGAGTGAAAAAGAAGACATTACTGGCTTTGCTTAAAAGGGTAAGAGGGCATTTTTAGTGTTACCGCTTATTTTTGAATAATTGTTTTCTCCCTAAACTGGAGGGATATCCTCCATCCCTTTCACACAATTTTTGTATTCTCTTAACTGAACCTACACTCTCCAGTTTTTGTCATTTTTATCACATCTTAGGTGAGTCACTCTGTGTAGATACACTTTCTTTATGTTGTAAGTTCTTTCTTAGAAATTGCTAGCAGAAAATTCTCAAAATTTTGGGTTTTCAAGAAACTACAATACAAAGGTTTGAAATTAAAATTTTGAAAAAATAAAAAAAATACAAAAACAGATCGATTAGATAGTCTTAAAAACTCTCAGAATCAATACTTATTCTATAAAAGTATATCAACTGTTTGGTTCCACGGATGAAAACGAAGAAAGTTGCCTTTTCGTAACAGTACGCATTAAACGCATTAAAGACACATTAAATGAAAGTTCGTACAATAATTGTTTTCTAGTCAGAATTTCCCAACAAATTGTTCGCTTATTTCTTGCTTAAAAATAAAGTTTTAAGTGCCTTATTAAAAGTCTTGTGATGTACTAATTTTAAAATATGTTGGTATGTATTTATTTCACTACCAACAAGAAAAACCTTTACCTATACAAACATTTATTTTGTTCAGTTTAAACTTGTAGAAGCTCATCGTCTGCTGTATCGACAATGTGGCAAACAAACTTCTATGTTAACCGCAAAAACTTATAAAAGAGAAAATTTTACTCGTTAACAGTTTTCAGCGTTAACTACTGCCATGGATTTCATTTTCATATCCCTATTTCCCTATTATACGAGTAGAGTGTTTTCGTGTATAGCTCAAAGCTCAGCCAAGTTTTGTTTTCGTTTTGTAGGTAAATCCAGCTGCAAGTTGCATCACGAGTGCAAAATAAGAATTTTGCGGATTATCTTGGAATTTCCTAACGATCGAATTAGATGCATGTATAAATAGTAGCTATATGTAGATGTAGATGTATGAAGAAGCTCTTATAGGAAAAAGGATTCCACATGGATATCCTTTTGTCATGGTGCACACAATATGGAGTTTTCATGTGAGGATACAAAGCTATCTTTGTGCGAAGCGTATGCATGGGGATAATTATTTGATAACATCATCTCCTAACGCTTGGCTCCCTATATATCTATATCTATTCTACACTCATGTCATGATAGAACCATTTTATGATAGCATAAGTGATTAGCATACAAATGATGTTCAAGCTGTTTAAACATTTTTGGTAGACTTATGCATCATGTGGTTAAATGGGTATCCATATAGCCTTGTGAACGAAATAATCGAGATAAGAGACAATTTTGAGGTGTACATCTTTATATATATGTGTCTATGAATATCTAGATTTTCAACTTACCAGCTTCAAGCAAAATGCTTTAAGAAAAAAAAGCAATTTTCATAATATTAAATATAATGTATATGACAACAAAACTAGAGATAGAAGTTTTTATTTTTATAGAGGGACGTTATGCTCCCACATTTCACATAACATTAAGGCATTTTCAAACGATACGAGTGTTACAATAAGATTGCTAGATAAAAAGTGATGGAACCTTGTTGGGTCTGCTTTCTGTTAAAAAAAAAAAAATTTTATTTTGTGATGTACGAGTTATTTTGACTGTAAAGAGTTGTTTTATAAGATTAAAAGAATGTCAACAAAAGTTATTTCACAAAGAAGGTTCAAAGTTTAAATATTTTCGTGTAACAAAGTGCCGACGGCCTCCATAGGTAATAAACATTATTTTGATTGCATATTTTAGTATCAGAAATAAACCTACTGTATAAAGTAAACATAAAAGCTTTGGCTCTTTACCGACTTAAATTATTAAGGATATTAAATTATGTTGCTTTGGGTTTTACTTATTTCGTTATTTGTAGCTTTAAACTATACCTATTTTTATTAATTATTAAAACGTTTATGCAATGGGCTGAAATTTGTTTCTATTAATAAAATTGAATACGTTAATTTTTATTATGGTCTATAATTTGGTATAAATTTACGAATAGAATGTTTTTTTTATGCACAACTTATTTTTCGATTCATATTTTAATTTTGCTTGTTTATCAATTTTGCTCCATTCTTATAAAAAAGTAAACGCAGCTTTTCTGTGATTAATGGGGTAAACATAATTGTAATTTTTTGCAAGTCTGTAACTTTTAAAAAAAAATTGCAATTTAAAAACGTACTGCAGTATAGTTAGAACAAAAATGGGGAGGGCAAATTAATGTTCACAAGTCATAAACTAACAAACATATAGGGGCATATTCATAGTCGCAGATAGACCCAGGTGTAACTAAACTACAGTTTAAGACAATTTTGTCTGAATGAATACAACCCGATTTTAATTACAAATTGTTGGTTTTATATTTTTATAAGATAATTTACTTGGTAAAGTACACAAATAGCTCAAAACATTTTGAAACGATAAACTTCAAAAAATAGAATCAACGTCCGAAAATTCAACTAAACCTATGTTTAACTTAGTTCCAGCTCTAAAATGACTATGAATACGCCCCATAGATTATAGACCAAAGTTGTATCGGGTGTAGAAGAACAAAATAAACGACAGGATCGCAAGAACTTGATGTTATAGTTAACAACTAGAATGTAGCTAGACATTGACAGTGTGATTCGATAATGTTGTTATCTCGTTAGCGATAAAATGTTAAAAACAAATTAAAATAAGAATTATAAAATTTATTGACTTAATAAAAAAACAAATACACGACTCTGTCATACGTACTTGTTCTTATGTTCAAGTGGCCTATGTAAAATGTCAGTATTATGTAAAAAACTGTAAGATTCAAATAATTTTCAAAAGCATGAAAATATTTTTTATTTGTAGTCCAGGCAAATTAGATTTTGGCATGGATGTAACATATAAGTATCTTAGATTTTTGTGGTATTCGATCAAAAATAATATAGACAGCAAGAATATGAGGTTGCTACCGCTCCAAAAGGTGTGCTATTTGCAGGAAAAATCAAAACGTATGTGCAAGAAAGTGCATTATTCACTCCCTGTTTTTTGTTATTTTCCTATATAACTTGGGAAATATGCATCTTAGAAAAAAAAACATTAGCACAAAATTTGTTTGTTATAAAATTTTGCACAAGACGACATTTATATAAAAACGTCTTGTGTTATATTTTTGTTGCTATACAACGTTGAAGTCAGAAAATATATGTAAGAAACAGAGTAGTTTTGAAGCGCTTTACTGACAGATAAAAAATGGTCCAATTCTACTATAAATGTGGACTGAAGTACTCTAGGGAATTAGCAAATGAAATATCGAAACCCGATTCAAATCGGTGTGATAGGTTCGGCATGAGAGATAATGTAAATTAAGTGTACCGCGAAATTTTTGCATCAATGCAGTGGTCAAAGTTAGACAGTTAAGCTGGCGCTAATTGGTATAATACATCGTTTACAACACAGTGAGTTTAAGATCGTTAGAATTGATTATACTCTGTTCAACAAAAATTGCCAGTACACGGCTTATGGGCGAGCTTTTTTCAAAACAGTGGCGCCTGTGTTTATTCTCACGACACTGAGTTGAGAAAACTGCCAATAAAAAAGATTCTTACCCACTGAACAACGTACAGGAATTGTTGTTGTAATGCCCTGCAACATATCGTACACTCTCCACCATGACCGTCCTCATTACATGCCCAAGGGCCAAAGAACGCTGATCATATAATCGGCTGTGTGAGCAAAAAAAAATATATATTCCAACAGATTTACCTTACCCATTGAAAGAAATACAGAGGAGCTTTTTCAGTGGTTTTTTTATAAAATAGCTTTCTGTTTTCAAGCTTTTAAGAACAGAATTAATTAAGGTGAGATATGTATAATGCAAAGTTCGGAAACCCTATGAGAGCTTTTACTTAAAATAGGTATAGGACAGAGATACAAACGTCCTACCCTCCTATCTTCCCTGTACTGACAATTTTTGTTGAACAGAGGTAGTACTAGATTTTATTCGTTAATTGGATTTTAGTTGAACTGACTCAAATAATGGGATTGAGCTGAACGAAGCTAACTTAATAAAGTTAATACCGATTCGAACGATATAAAAGAAGATCTTCGTTGGGGGCCCTCTTGCCAGGGGCCCCGACGCTACGGCCCTGGCAGTTTGAGCTACTCTTAGTAGTTTGAGCTAATCACAAAAACAGACATTTGATTTCTTAAATAAAAACGAATTTATGAGCAAAGGAGCATCGGCAAAAATTTATGAAAGCTGGGCTAGGAGCCAATAACAACAAGACACATGTATGTCGTTGAAAAGGTATTTTCGTGTACTGCAATAGTAACTTGGGCAGCACATTTCAAATCGATGTGTGAAAAAAGATATTCGCTAACAAAGTTTTTGATTTGGTGAATTTGAGTATAGAAATTTTATTTGTAATATTATGTACATATGGAATGGAAAAAAGGTCTTTGTAAAGCCAATAACGAAAAGACGTAGGTATGTTGTTATAAAGGTATTTCTATGTACTACAAGAGTTATTTAAGAAACTTATTTGAAATCACTGTGTAGAAAAAGTAGTTCGCTAACTAAGATTGTGATTTTTGCCATGGCGTGTAGGCCATGTCATTTTTCATTTATAAAATAAAATATAAACTAATTGTTGCAAATTACTTTTTAAATCTATTAAGAGTTGAATTATGGTTAGACCAAGATCTTTTTTTCATTTCCATACTCATATATGTTATATACAAAAAAATGTCCATACTCAAATTCACCAAACACAAAACTTTTTTAGCGAACATCTTTTTTCATATAGCGATTTGAAATGTGCTGTCTGGGTTACTATTGTTGTACATAAAAATACCATTCCAACGACCGACACGTACGTCTCGTTTTGAATGGTTGCAGCAGCACATTTTTACATTATGCACCAAATTCCGAGACGAGAAAAGTCTCGGTCTCGCATGACAATACGAAGACGAGACGAGACGAGACTGTCTTTTAAGCGACCAAGACGAGACTGTATATTTGGACCGAAATTTACAGAGTCTTATAAATTAAAAAATCCAATTTCAGTTAAATATTTATTTTCTTCTGCATATATTCAAACTATAATCGAAAATAATAATAATCAACAGGTTATCCGAAAATCCTATTTTTCGGAGACGAGACCGAGACGAGACTTAATTATACGAAACTGAAACGAGACTAAAAATTTTCGATTTTAGCGAGACGAGACTTACACAAATCTCGCAGAGTTTCGTCTCGTGGCCAGCCTAATTTCCAATCTTTACTTACTTACTTAGATCCTTGACCCCTCTAAGGGGCACAGGGCGTCAACTACCGCTACACGCCATCTCGTTCGGTTTCTGGAAATGTATTTTAGCTCTCCCCAACTTTTACCGAGCTTTTGTGATTTCTTGTCGACTGTTCTGCGCCAAGATTTTCTCTGGCCTCCAGGTCTTCTGCCATCTTGGATGAGTGGATCCCACTCCATTGCAAGTCTTGCAATAGAGTCTGCACCACGACGTAGGGTGTGACCAATCCATCTGCCACTTTCTTTTCTCCTTAGGATGTTTCGGAGGCATCTATTTTCGAAAGTTTGTAGCTTCCTTGTGACAGAGGCGGTCACTTTTCATGTACTACACCCATATAGTAGTACTGACTCTACATTCGACCGGAACAGTCGCAGCTTGGTCTTCGTACTGTAGACGTTGCTCCTCCAAACTTTAGACAGCATGCCGAAAGCAGCTTTAGCTTTGCCGATTCGGCAGTTAACATCTTCATCCGTACCACCGCCGTCTTTTGAGACAACACTACCGAGGTACAAGAAGTTGTCCACCGCTTCAACCTGCTGTCCCGCAACGACAACATGAGAAGAAGATTCAGAAATGTTGAGGATCTTTGTTGGCTAATAACTTTTTTCACACAGCGATTACGAATGAGCCGCCATAGTAAGTATTCATGTACATAAAAATACCTTATCAAGGACATATGTTTCGTCGTTATTGGTTATGTAGAGCGTTTTGTCCGGTTCTCCTATAAATCGCTTGAGTAGCTTTAAAAAGTTATTTAATATTTTTAAAATTTTGAAAACATTTTTGTAACCCCAATTTAAAGAACAGTAGTCCCTCGATAATATGAATTAGCGATAATGTGAATTTCTCTAAAATGTGAACAGCAAACAATTTACATTGTCACCTCTATAATGTAAACTCCCGACATTATCGGACTCTAAAATGTGAATTTCGTTAGTAGAAGTTTAAACAAATTTGCTGAAAAAAATCATAAAAATACACAAAAACTCTTAACCTTTGTACAACACCAATTAAAAAATATTATACAATACCTTACATATTATGTCTATGTAGGTATAACTTTTAGTGCATCAGGCAGCACATATCACCATTATTTTTTAATACAGCCTTTTGAACAAAGACAATAAGGCTTTCATTATATTTTAACACAACCAACTTTTTTATTTTGTTCATACCCCCAAATGTGTCATTAACATTTGAAAATGCTTTATCACGCTTTTGTTTTTCCATGCGCAATATACCTGACATTTACATCACACAATTACAAGGATTATTCTCTTAGCATTATAACCAAAGCCACAACCTTCCAACCGAAAACTATTGACCTATATCATAAATCTACTTTGCCCATACTTGCCCCATTTTCTCTATAATAGAATAGCATAGGTACTTGCAAAAAAAATATTCCTCAAAAATGCGCTCATATAATATAATACATTTTTTTTTGCATAAAAATCCCATTTACTGAATTCACACCAGTTCTTTTTTCAGCTATAAAACCAACAAAATAAACCTTCACCTGGGGAGTTTATTTGCGAAAGATCAAAAGAAATCCTGATCCTTCACAACACCCGCTTAAAGAGAGCAATGCCTTCCACCTTCACCCGCCTACTGCCTACCGCCCACCGCACCCCACCCACCACTGTGCTACCGGCTAACCTAACCACACTCTAGTAAATTATTCTTAGAGCACTATCTCTAAGCCACAGCACTCCTCTGCTTCTATCAGAAGTTTATTACAGAAAGGCTATGTTAAAAAAAATACATAGACACGAGTATGTAAATGGCAAATAGATATAAATTTAAGATTCTATGTCAAGAGTCAGAGAAAATCGAAAAAAAAATCATAAACGACCTCGATTATTCCAAAGAGCACACATACATTCTTTTTTTTCTACCGCCAGAACAGACTTGATTTTTTTTTTTTTGGTAGACACAAACCTGGACCAACGACAATTGGCTCTCATTGAGTTGGTAGGGTATACAAACACATACACAAAAAAAAATTACAAGACCACAGAGAAAACGTTTTGAAGCACGTGAAAATTAAAAAAAAAAAAAGATTTTATGACAAAGTCATCTTGCCAACATCCCCAAAAGGACAATATGGACCTACCGCTAACAAAAGCAAAAACAAACATTGTGATGGGGTGCGGGGTAATAGGCAAAGCACCTGCAAGCGCCGCGTCCGTCGTGGAAAAGAAAATCGATTGCTCATTTAAATTCCGTTGATGTCAAAAAATCGTTTTCCGCCACTTGCTGCTTCCAGATCAACCAACAACGGTAACGTGAGGAACAACAAATTTTCAGGATGCTCTCAACTTGAAACTTAAATGGATGGATACACTTTTTTGATAGAGAACAAAGGGTGTTCTTAATAATAGTGAAGATGTGTTGCCTTTTCTCAAAAAGTCGTGACATATTTTTAAATATTACATACATAGGTAATACGTTTAACCTTTTTTGCTTGGCTTACCTTACCTTATATGCACCAACGATAAGTCTTTGAAAAGTCGGCAGAGCGTAATATTGGCGCAAGGAAATATGCGTCGAATTTTGTATTTCATTTTTTGTTTGGTTATTTAGTACTTCTTCTTATAATATATTTTTTTTTTTTCAAGAAAATCTGTCTTACCTTTATGTCAATATGTAAGCCTCCAAAGAAACACAAAGTCAACAATTTTTTCGATAAGCAAACGAGACCTTGGGGTTTAAAAAAAAATGTAAACAACGGTTGTTTGAATCTCAGGTAGTTTCTGATGGGGATTGGGAGTCGGAGTATTTTAATTCGGAAACTAACTTTTATTCTAATGGGAATCAGATCCAATTTTATGATGTGAAACAAATATACCAATCGGAAGTTGCAAATAAAATATTCAGCGTTTGTTTTGAAACAAAAATTACATCCATTTTATTCTGGAATATTTTTTAATTGACCATTAAATTTAAATTAAGAATTTATTTTTGAATAATATATTTATACACTCTAGTCTATAGCTTACTCCCTTGTGGGTGCACGTAGCATAGTTAAAAGTTTGACGAGAAGAAGATTGTGGGACGTGTTCTTTTTCTTATAACTTTTGGGGAGATTTTTGCCAGCTAGTTAGGCAAAACAAAACAATGGTATAACCTACTTTTGTTTCGAGATTATTATGTTGTTGAGTGTCTAACTGATATTTGTAACGTTTTTATGGGGTGAAATATTTTAAAAGCTTTTAATAATTTTATGAGTGTTGGTGATGTTTACAAAAACCGGAATTCCCAGGTGAAAAACCCGAAATAGAAGATGAATTGTGTGCTTGATGACTTTATTGCTTCATTCACTTCATTCTTCTTTTTGGAGTGGATACAATTAGTTTATAGATCTTTTACGGTTTCTATAATAAATATAACGACCTAAGTATTGATTAATAAATGCAATAACAAACAGATCACAAGGAAATCATTATAATGTGAATTTTTACTTTTCCTTGGTATGAATATCATTTTTATTTTTACTTGCGATAGAGGTAGGTACCTAGTAAAGGGCAAGTTTTGGATTCATAAGAAAATCGAACTCGAGGTAATTATTTTCCCTTACATTCATCGTAATGTTAGGGAAAATAATTATATTATAATAGAGAACCGAAGAGAATCACCACGACTTGCAGCCTCTTTTTATGTTAAACAAAAATTATTATAGTTGTTTGATATTTAAAAATGCATCTCTTTCGGCTGATTTGGTCGTAATGATATGTTAATGAAACAATTTCAATTCCTTTCCCGACGTTTCGACGGTGGTTGCCATCTTCTTCAGGGGATCTTTTATTTACAAAAATAAATTGAATATATTATACACATGAGAACGTTTGGTGTAACACTTAAGCCAACTTACATTAGGTAGATGTTTACAATTTACATGAATAAATTAACAATAAAAGTAGAAATAATAAATACATGACAATGCATTGAAAACTGTTAAGAAAATTTGGAAAAGAAAATTCTAAACAAATAAAAAATTGTTGTGAAATAATAAAGTTACTTTAAACAACTTTTTTGTTTTATTTAAAACACTTCAAATGAAGTTTAGTCGGCTTTAAACTGTGAGAAATTCTGCCCAGTCACTATGAGACATGTTTCTCCATTTCGAGGATTTCCACTCCGTCAAAATTTGGTTTATGTCCACCTTCGACGCTGTGTAAGGCCAGTGCTGTTTTCCCGGTGCTTTTTAAATTAATGTCGGACTTGTGGTTTGAAATTCGTTGACGAAGAAGTTGCTTTGTAGTACCGATATAGGAAAGGTTGCAACTTTTCTCTGCATTGCCAAGACAGTTGATTTTATAAACTACGTCGGTACACTTGTCCTTTTCCGTTTTCGTTTTCATGTTGGTGAAAAGAGGTGCCAGCGTCTTGTTGGATTTATACGCTAAATTGACGTCTTTTGTATTATTTTTTACTGTCGCTTTGAAGTTCTCTGACAGTTTGGGGACATAAACTATACTCTTATAAATACGTCTCTCTTCTTCCTGTAGTTTCTCCACAGGAGCTTTGTGTTTTTGGCGAAGTATCAAGGCCCGTATGATTTCTATTGGATAGCCATTGTCCAGGAGAATTTGTGTGGCCATATTCTCATTTGCGGAGTGGAATTCCCGGTCACTCAACGCAAAGACTTTATGAAATAGATTAGATGCTGTATTTATTAGAATATGTTTTGCTTGGTTGGATCTAAAGTTAACAAGTCTTCCCGACGCTGTGTCTTTTTGATACCAATTGAAACAGAGTCGGTCATTTACACGATGAATCTTGACGTCCAAGAAAGTTATCGCTCTGTTTTGTTCCCTCTCAACAGTAAATTGAATTTTCTCATGGTAAGCATTAAGGCATCTTAAGGCATTGTCAACCTCCCCCTTATGAACAACTGCAAATATATCATCTACATATTTGACGATTATTTTCGGTTTGTTGTTTTCTCCAAATCTGATGTCCAAAAGGTTGTCCAAAACCAAATCGGCAATGGTAGGAGAGAGCGGATTTCCCATTGGCATTCCATGAATTTGTCTGTATAAGTTATCTTACAAAATGAACACCGTCAATTTTTTTTTAGTCGTGTAGTTTATTTTTTAAAGTCTTTCTTATTGAAATAAAACCAGACTGATTTTAGTTTAAAATTAGTTTTAAGGCCGAAAAAAAAAACATTTTAAATAGATAGAACTCAAAACAAACAAGTATACCAGCTTATTTGTTCGATAAATATAAATTTATGAAAAAAAAAAATAAATAATTGATAGAGCGGTTTTTTTTTTATAAAGGGTGGTCCAACCATAATCCACGATGTTAATTGAGGCTGTGAGTGCAAAAGTGGCGTAACCCACTTTTTGTAATTGGGTTAAAATTGACTAGAACAAGCACATTATGACTTTCAAATATTAATGTTATATTTTTGTTGGAAAAATTGGACATTCAAGAATCTTGAACTACGTTTAAAATAATGTATCTCCTAAGACAAAAATATGAGAGACAAAATAAGCCAATTTTTCAAAATAGCGTTACGCCACTTTTGCACTCACAGCCTCAATTATGAGTCACACTCATCTTAATGTTTAGTTTTTACTAAAAATGATTTATTGACCAATTTGGAATTAATAATTGTGATTGGAAGTGATTAAAAATAATCTTTCCGTCGGCTTTTTTTGGTCACTGTAGTTTTTGCAATGAAACAATTAAGTTACATTAGCTTTCCCGACGTTTCGGCAGGGGTTGCTGCCTTCTTCAGGGGAACTTTATTTGGACAACAAGAAAAAATATATTGTTTACATTATAATAACAATAATTGAAACAATACAAAATACACTCACTTTAATAAAACTGTGTTTAAATTTAAACTGACATTTAAAATTATTGTATCTAATAATTGTAATATTATTTACAAAAGTAAAGAAATAACCACTTCAAACGAAGTTTAGTCTATGGAATTTAAACAAGGAGTAAAGAAACTGAAAGAATACTGTGTTATGATGAGACAAGAGAACAATAGATGGCAGAGATGTTTTGGGTGTCTTGTTTTCTGTTCATGTTGTTGTTGTTGTTGATGATGTGTAATGTTTCTAGGGTGTATCGTTTCGAAACATGTTTCTCTGTCTGTAGGACTTTGACACCTTCAAAATCTGGAGAGTGGCCGTTTTCGATACTGTGGCTCGCCAGGGCTGTCTTTCCAGGATTGTTTGATTTGATATCCGATTTATGATTAGAAATTCGCTGTTTAAGAAATTGTTTTGTAGTTCCGATGTAACACTGGTTGCATGGTTCATTAGGTTTACCCTTACAATTTATTTTGTAAATGACATCAGTAACTTTATCCTTATCCGCTTTCGTTTTAAGTTTAGTGAAAAGGTGACTCAGAGTTTTATTTGATTTGAAGGCCAGGCGAACATCTGTTAGTTTTTGGTTTATCACTTCTTTAAAATTCTCAGTCAGTCTTGGGATGTAAACCATACTTTTGTAGTAACCATTATTCGGGTCTTTAGTGTCTTCGCTTGGAATTTTGCAATTGTGTTTCTGAAGTAGACCACGAATTATAGAATTTGGAAAACCATTGTCACTCAGGATTTTTTTGATTTTTTTCTCATTGGCAGAGTGAAATTGTTCGTCGCTGAGTGCGAAAACTTTACTGACGAGATTGGATGCAGTGTTCATAACTATGTGCCTCGCTTGGTTAGACCGAAAGTTGACTAATCTTCCCGATGCAGTATGTTTTTGGTACCAGTCAAACAATAGACGGTTGTTTTCACGATGGATTTTTACGTCCAAAAATGCTATTGACCTGTTATGTTCCATTTCCACAGTGAACTGGATTTTCGGGTGGAATCCGTTAAGGATCAGCTGCACTTTTTCAATGTTGCGTTTGTCCATCACGGCAAAAATGTCATCTACATACTTAGCAACAAAAGTAGGCCTTTCTTCCATTCCACTAAAACATTCATCTAGTACGTGATCAAGTACTAAATCTGCAATCGTGGGTGACAAAGGGTTGCCCATAGGCATGCCAAAAATTTGTTTGAAAATGTCATCTTTAAATTGTAGATAGTTATTTTCCTTGAGGCAGAAATCAAGGATTTCAAGAAATTTGTTCAGATTAATTCTAGTGTTTTCACTAATTATTTCCCATTTCTTTTTTATAATGGTGATGGCTAGTTGTATGGGAATGTTTGTAAAAAGTGACACTGCATCATACGAAACTAAAACATCATTGTCTTTTAATTTTATTTTTTTAGCCTTCTCAACAAATTCAAATGAATTAATAACCGAGTAGCTTGATTTTGCCGTCGCGCACTGTAAAATTCTGCCAATAAACCTCGAAAGCTCATAACATGGTAGTTTCATTGATGACGTAATGGGACGCAGGGGCATGTTTGCTTTATGAATTTTTGGCAGTCCGTATATGGATGGAAGCTGCGATGTATACGTTGTCT
>OX439485.1:174785571-174808245 GCA_949320155.1 Melangyna quadrimaculata | reverse complement strand
CTTACTCATTGAAAGAAATACAAAGGAGCTTTTTCAGTGGTTTTTTATAAAATAACTTTCTGTTTTCAAGCTTTTGAGAACAGAAGAGATATAATGCAAAGTTCGGACACCCTATAAGAGCTTTTACTTAAAATAGGTTTAGGACAGAGATACAAACGTCCTATCCTCCTATCTTCCCTGTACTGACAAATTTTGTTGAACAGAGGTAGTACTAGATTTTATTCGTTAATTGGATTTTAGTTGAACTGACTCAAATAATGGGATTGAGCTGAACGAAGCTAACTTAATAAAGTTAATACCGATTCGAACGATATAAAAGAAGATCTCCGTTGGGGGGCCCTCTTGCCAGGGGCCCCGACGCTACGGCCCTTGAGCTAATCACAAAAACAGACAATTGATTTCTTAAATAAATACGAATTTATGAGCAAAGGAGCATCGGCAAAAATGTATGAAAGCTGGGCTAGGAGCCAATAACAACAAGATACATGTATGTCGTTGAAAAGGTATTTTCGTGTACTGCAATAGTAACTTGGGCAGCACATTTCAAATCGATGTGTGAAAAAAGATATTCGCTAACAAAGTTTTTGATTTGGTGAATTTGAGTATAGAAATTTTGTTTGTAATATTATGTACATATGGTATGGAAAAAAGGTCTTAGTAAAGCCAATAACGAAAAGAAGTATGTATGTTTTTATAAAGGTATTTCTATGTTCTACAAGAGTTATTTTAGAAATTTATTTGAAATCACTGTGTTCAAAAAGTAGTTCGCTAACTAAGATTGTGATTTTTACTGTGGCGTGTAGGCCATGTCATTTTTCATTTATAAAATAAAATATAAACTAATTGTTGCAAATTACTTTTTAAATCTATTAAAAGTTGAATTATGGTTAGACCAAGATCTTTTTTACATTTCCATACTCATATATGTTATATACAAAAAAAATGTCCATACTCAAATTCACCAAACAAAAAACTTTTTAGCGAACATCTTTATTCACATAGCGATTTGAAATGTGCTGTCTGGGTTACTAAAAATACCATTCCAACGACCGACACGTACGTCTCGTTTTGAATGGTTGCACCAGCACATTTTTACATTATGCACCGAATTCCGAGACGAAAAGAGTCTCGGTCTCGCATGACAATACGAAGACGAGACGAGACGAGACTGTCTTTTAAGTGACCGAGACGAGACTGTATATTTGGACCGAAATTTACAGAGTCTTATAAATTAAAAAATCCAATTTCAGTTCAATATTTATTTTCTTCTGCATATATTCAAACTATAATCGAAAATATTTCGTTCCAATAATCAACAGGTTGTCCGAAAATCCTATTTTTCGGAAATGAGACCGAGACGAGACTTAATTATACGAAACTGAGACGAGACTAAAAATTTTCGATTTTAGCGAGACGAGCCTTACACAAATCTTGCAGAGTTTCGTCTCGTGGACAGCCTTAATTCCAATCTTTGTTGGCTAATAACTTTTTTCACACAGCGATTACGAATGAGCCGCCATAGTAAGTATTCATGTACATAAAATTACCTTATCAAGGACATATATTTCGTCGTTATTGGTTATGGAGAGCGTTTTGTCCGGTTCTCCTATATGAGTAGCTTTAAAAAGTTATTATTTAATATTTTTAAAATTTTGAAAACATTTTTGGAACCCCAATTTAAAGAACAGTAGTCCCTCGATAATATGAATTAGCGATAATGTGAATTTCTCTAAAATGTAAACAGCAAACAATTTACATTGTCACCTCTATAATGTAAACTTCCGATATTATCGGACTCCAAAATGTGAATTTTGTTAGTAGAAGTTTAAACAAATTTGCTGAAAAAAATCATAAAAATACACAAAAACTCTTAACCTTTGTACAACACCAATTAAAAAATATTATACAATACCTTACATATTATGTCTATGTAGGTATAACTTTTAGTGCATCAGGTAGTACATATATCACCATTATTTTTTAATACAGCCTTTTGAACAAAAACAATAAGGCTTTCATTATATTTTAACACAACCAACTTTTTTATTTTGTTCATACCCCCAAATGTGTCATTAACATTTGAAAATGCTTTATCACGCTTTTGTTTTTCCATGCGCAAAATACCTGACATTTACATCACACATTTACAAGGATTATTCTCTTAGAATTATAACCAAAGCCACAACCTTCCAACCGAAAACTATTGACCTATATCATAAATCTACTTTGCCCATAGACATTTTCTCTATAATAGAATAGCATAGGTACTTGCAAAAAAAATATTCCTCAAAAATGCGCTCATATAATATAATAAATTTTTTTTTTCATAAAAATCCCATTTACTGAATTCACACCAGTTCTTTTTTCAGCTATAAAACCAACAAAATAAACCTTCACCTGGGGAGTTTATTTGCGAAAGATCAAAAGAAATCCTGATCCTTCACAACACCCGCTTAAAGAGAGCAATGCCTTCCACCTTCACCCGCCTACTGCCTACCGCCCACCGCACCCCACCCACCACTGTGCTACCGGCTAACCTAACCACACTCTAGTAAATTATTCTAAGAGCACTATCTCTAAGCCACAGCACTCCTCTGCTCCTATCAGAAGTTTATTACAGAAAGGCTATGTTAAAAAAAAATACATAGATACGAGTATGTAAATGGCAAATAGATATAAATTTAAGATTCTATGTCAAGAGTGAGAGAAAATCGAAAAAAAAATCATAAACGACCTCGATTATTCCAAAGAGCACACATACATTCTTTTTTTTCTACCGCCAGAACAGACTTGATTTTTTTTTTTGTTGGTAGACACAAACCTGGACCAACGACAATTGGCTCTCATTGAGTTGGTAGGGTACACAAACACATACACAAAAAAAATTACAAGACCACAGAGAAAACGTTTTGAAGCACGTGAAAATTAAAAAAAAAAAAAAGATTTTATGACAAAGTCATCTTGCCAACATCCCCAAAAGGACAATATGGACCTACCGCTAACAAAAGCAAAAACAAACATTGTGATGGGGTGCGGGGTAATAGGCAAAGCACCTGCAAGCGCCGCGTCCGTCGTGGAAAAGAAAATCGATTGCTCATTTAAATTCCGTTGATGTCAAAAAATCGTTTTCCGCCACTTGCTGCTTCCAGATCAACCAACAACGGTAACGTGAGGAACAACGAATTTTCAGGATGCTCTCAACTTGAAACTTAAATGGATGGATACACTTTTTTGATAGAGAACAAAGGGTGTTCTTAATAATAGTGAAGATGTGTTGCCTTTTCTCAAAAAGTCGTGACATATTTTTAAATATTACATACATAGGTACTACGTTTAACCTTTTTTGCTTGGCTTACCTTAACCTTATATGCACCAACGATAAGTCTTTGAAAAGTCGGCAGAGCATAATATTGGCGCAAGGAAATATGCGTCGAATTTTGTATTTCATTTTTTGTTCGGTTATTTAGAACCTCACGTGAGTTCTTATAATATATTTTTTTTTTTTTTCAAGAAAATCTGTCTTACCTTTATGTCAATATGTAAGCCTCCAAAGATACACAAAGTCAACAATTTTTTCGATAAGCAAACGAGACCTTGGGGTTTAAAAAAAATGTAAACAACGGTTGTTTGAATCTCAGGTAGGTTCTGATGGGGATTGGGAGTCGGAGTATTTTAATTCGGAAACTAACTTTTATTCTAATGGGAATCAGATCCAATTTTATGATGTAAAACAAATATTTCCAATCGGAAGTTGCAAATAAAATATTCAGCGTTTGTTTTGAAACAAAAATTAGATCCATTTTATTCTTGAATATTTTTAAATTGGCCATTAAATTTAAATTAAGAATTTATTTTTGAATAATATATATAAACTCTAGTCTATAGCTTACTCCCTTGTGGGTGCACGTAGCATAGTTAAAAATTTGACGTGAAGAAGATTGTGGGACGTGTTCTTTTTCTTATAACTTTTGGGGAGATTTTTGCCTGCTAGTTAGGCAAAACAAAACAATGGTGTAACCTACATTTGTATCGAGATTATTATGTTGTTGAGTGTCTAACTGATATTTGTAACGTTTTTATGGGGTGAAATATTTTAAAAGCTTTTAATAATTTTAAGAATGTTGGTGATGTTTACAAAAAGGACTAAATATTAAAGAGAAACCAAACAAAACCAGAATTCCCAGGTGAAAAACCCGAAAAAGAAGATGAATTGTGTGCTTGATGACTTTATTACTACATTCACTTCAATCTTCTTTTTGGAATGGATAAAATTAGTTTATAGATCTTTTACGGTTTTTATAATAAATATAACGACCTAAGTATTGATTAATAAATGCAATAACAAAAAGATCACAAGGAAATCATTATAATGTGAATTTTTACTTTTCCAGTAAAAAGTTGGTATGAATATCATTTTTATTTTTACTTGCGATAGAGGTAGGTACCTACTAAAGGGCAAGTTTTGGATTCGTAAAAAAATCGAACTAGAGGTAATTATTTTCCCTAACACTACGATGATTGAGAACCGAGGAGAACCACCTCGACTTGCAGCCTCTTTTTATGTTAGGGCCCAGTTATAGCTATCATTGGAAACCATCATTGAAAAGGTTAGCTGTTTATTTTCAGACCCTTGGAAAGGTTAATCATTAAATATTTTAATGCAGAAATATAGCTTACGACTTCAAAATTATTTCTCCTCCAAAAAAAAATCATTTTGAGCCATATCTTCCCCATAACGTAACTTTTAATTATTTCAATGATCATTGGTTAGGTAGTTCATAATTGAAAAATTAATTCATTTTATGAGAAAAGTTGTGTCAAATTGAATTTCGTTTTACCTAGAAATAATTATTAAGTCAATAAGCTTGACTTTAGCTTCACAATAATCATTTGTTTTAACTTCTAAATCTTTCTAAATCTTTCAAAATTGACAATTAATATTTTTAATGATCGTTTCCAATGATAGATATAACTGGGCCCTTAAACAAAAATTATTCAAAAATAATACAATTCAATATCTTGAAAACGGATAAATGTTTTTCTTTCTTTCTTTTTTTTTTGCTCAAAATTGTATTTTATTAAATACCTACTAAAAATAAGAGTGCCAAATTTTATTTAAATGTTGAAGAATTTGTATATAATAAAAGATTTTTTTCTTAGAAAAACGCTCTAACGACTTTTGATTTTTTTTTTTTTTTTTTTTCATAAATTCATAATTATTAAACTGATATTTATGATAATTTATATTTTACATAAGGAACACCGTCAATTTTTTTCAGTCGTGTAGTTTATTTTTTAAAGTCTTTCTTGTTAAGAAATAAAACCAGATTGATTTTAGTTTAAAATTAGTTTTAAGGCCGACAGAAATTAGTACCTATTCAGCTATTTTTATAATTTAATGATGCCATAAAAATAAAGTTAAAAAAAAGAAGTTTAAATAAAAATTAATATGTAGGTAATTATTTTTTTAAATTTTTAATTAAAAAAAAAAAAAAAACATTTTAAATAGATAGAGCTCAAAACAAACAAGTATACCAGCTTATTTGTTCGATAAATATAAATTTATGAAAAAAAAAAAAAAATAACAAAATGATAGAGCGGTTTTTTTTATAAAGGGTGGTTCAACCATAATCCACGATGTTAATTGAGGCTGTGAGTGCAAAAGTGGCGTAACCCACTTTTTGTAATTGGGTTTAAATTGACTAGAACAAGCACATTATGACTTTCAGATATTAATGTTATATTTTTGTTGGCAAAATTGGACATTCAATAATCTTGAACTATGTTTAAAATAATGTATCTCCCTTAGACAAAAATATGAGAGACAAAATAAGCCAATTTTTCAAAATAGCGTTACGCCACTTTTGCACTCACAGCCTCAATTGTGAGTCACACTCCTCTTAATTTCAAGTTTTTTTGCCTAACTTAATTTGACATTTCTTTGTTTCAGTTTTGACAAATTCAACCATAGAAAGGTACCAATTAAGCAGGGCGTTAAGATTGTTGAAGCCTGTTACGAAAATGGGCGTTCAAATCAAAATGCATTTCGTGCACTTCGTGATTTTTTTGGTCAGCATAATCGACCAAATGTGTACACAATCGGTAGAAGTGTGAGCAAATTTCAACAAACCGGGTCCGTGGGGAAATGTGAAAACACCTGTGCATATGCTCGCCCAGTTTGTTCTGCGGAAAAAACATTGCTGTTGTTCGCGATAGTGCGGCAGAAGAGCCGTCAACCTCGACTCGTCATCGTGCCCAACAATTAAACATCTCACGAACGTCACTGATGCGAATTTTGAATAAATATTACACGCTTACAAGGTTCAATTGACTCAAGAGCTGAACCCTACTGACCATTTCAAGCGTCGTCAATGCGCCGAATGGTTGGTTGAACAGACAGAAGTAAATGGTGACGTTCAGTGTTCCCATAACGGCATTATTAATGCTAGATCTAGCATGATAGAGAAGAGAAAAGCATTATGAAATTTTAAAATTATGCTTAATGCTTTTCCGGCATTCTTGTTTTTAGTTTTTGCATTCTTGAATGCCAAAAATGATTTCGAATCATTGATTTGATGATATCATGTTTGGAAAAAAATATTTAAAGAAAAATAGAAAGCATTCTGATTTAACCTTAATAACGTCAAATCACGAAGATACACAAAATGCATGACTTTTTCTAACAGAAATAAATTAATTAAAGCATCTGTTGCTATGCAATCTATAAAGTCAATTATTCAGCTAGATTTTTTGTTCTGTTATTCTGCTGTTTTGTTATCAATTTCAATACAAAAGTTTGAGCTGTCAAAAAATCTTTTATGAATTATAATATGGTATTCGCCTGCTTAAATCTGTTAAGAAATCAGCTATGAGATGTCAAGAGTTCGAAATTTACAGAACACAAATGCGTTTTGGGTCCAGCTACTAACTTTTAAAGATGCAGCTGATTCGTCATAAAATTGAAAAAAGAATTATTGAACAGCATTTTCCTAATCCAAATACGCAAGGTGCTAAAGATAGGAGATAAATGCTACTTTTCTTATAAGGTTTCAAGAAGTTTTATAGAAGAAGTTGGAGCCTGGACGAAGTATGAATAACCTAAGGGTGAAGAAGTTTATTTGTATGAAGAACTTTCGGCTAACTCATTATTTAATTAAAATCATTAAATATATAAGATATTATACAAATAAGAATGTGATAAGTCTGACTGATTTAAGATTAAATAATTACCTACTAAAACATGTTCTTACTTAAAAATAGTTTGCTGTAAAAGTTCCTATTACCTTTTTACATATAAAGCTTTAAGTTTTGTTATTTTTGAATTAATTTTGTTTTGTTTTCGTTTTTTGTTATATAAGGAGATATTACCTATGTAGGAATGTTAGACCCTATTTAGATTGGGAAGATTGAGTACGGACTGGTGGGTACCATCGTGTTGACATTACAAACTGTGAGGCGCCCGAAAATACATTGAAAAAACAACAACATCAACAACTTCCACATTGAAAAAACAACAAAGCAGACACATGAGTCCGGTGTTTATATTTCCTACATGCCTCACGAAACCTCTTACCCCGCACTTCTCTTTCCTACAAACTGGCGTGAGTCCGTAACTTCCCAATCTAAACAGGGTCTTAGGTATTTATGAGGAAACAAATATTTATTTTGCATTTTTATAAAATGTTGTCGATATGGACGTTTTTATATGGATTTTGAAATCTATAAAATTATAAAATTTGAAATCTAGCATTATGAAATTTGAGATTATGGCAACACTGGTGACGTTACATATAAAATCATCTTCAGCAACGAGGCACACTTTCACCTTAGTGAATTCGTTAACAAGCAGAATTGCCGCATTTGGGCAAATGTGAATCCACGAGTGATTGTTGAAAAGCCGATGCATCCACAAAGAGTGACTGTTTGGTGCGGTTTATGGGCGTCATCAAGCCGTTCTTCCTCGAAAATAAGGTCGGCCAAGCAGTTACCGTGAATGGCGCTTTTGCGGGAGAAATGAAATGGCCGTGTTATCTCACGTCAGTCGTTGCGATGTTAATTGGCCGCCACGATCATGTTATTTGACACCGTTGGACTTCTTTCTTCGGAGATATTTAAAAGAAAAAGTGTACATCAATAAGCCAAGAATAATTCAAGAGCTAAATGATGAGATAATTGGGCACATTAACGACATTGAACTTCAATTAAGTCTCAGAGCCATTGAAAATATGGACCATCGGATAGAGGTATGCCACCGAAGCCATGGCAAGCATTTGGCCGATATTTTGTTTCACACATTATTGCCATAGAACCTCGTATCATAATAAAAATATATTAACATTATTCTCTGAAAACCTTCTTTTATTTACAATTAACATCGGGCGTTTTCGTTGGATCACCGTTTATATAATTTTGTTTGAAAATTAAATTTTGTATGCCAATTTTTAGTAGGTATTTAATGAAACACAATTTTTCAAAAAAATTAGGACAATTCACTAACCACAAGATATTGAATCTGAATGTTCAAAAAAAAAAAACATATTTACAACCCTGTGAGGGGGGGGGTAGTTTCTAAATAACGTAAGCTGCCTAATTTTAAGAAAACCGATCAAGCCGTTTAAACATTATACTTATTTAAAACTTAGATACACAAATTTAATGTAGAAAAATATTATGCTTGGGGCCTAATATAAACAAAATTTAATGCAATTGTGCGCTTTAACTATCTTAGACAATTTCCTTAAAAAAATATTTTTTTTTTTTCAATCAGAAGTTTTAAGCTCAAACTACACTTTACACCACTTTTTTATTTATTTGTCTTTGATCTACATTTTGGTAACTATGCTTTCATCGTCAATAAGTTTTATTTGAACAACAATAAACGACACAAAACTCGAATTATTAACACCAGCCGACTGCTTTTGTGGAAGTCTTATTCTAAATCGCATGCCCCAACAAAATGTCTTTCCTATTCAGATATTCATTCTAACTAAAGACTTCAAATTTCAACACAACTGACATTAACATTTAAAAGACCAAAGGTCTTAAATTTTCTGTTGTGTGGTATGAACATTTTATCAAACTAAGTTCCACGTACAATAGGTAAGTTATCTTAATAAAACGAAGTTATACAAAATACGAAAATTGTCTCGGTATTTCATTAACTTTCTTTAGCACAAGAAAACTACTTCTCCATGGCTAAGTGATAAAAAGCCTTAACTTTATTGAATTTGCAAAGTAATTTTACCAAAATATAGTATAGTTTTGGGCAAAAATTTTGCTAAGCACAAGGTACCTTTGCTATGTTACCATATAAATCCTAAAAGTGTATTTAACCCTGAAGCCCAAACGATCGTCCTTATTCCCATTAGTACTCATATACTAATGCCGTCAGTAAATTTCATCTTTGCATTGCATGGTCGTGTTGTCGTAGTCAGACTATAAAAAGAGCCTATCACCAGTCGACTTTACATTATTTTGACAAGATGACAGCATCAGTTTCAGAAGCTAGGTATAGGATGTGTGAAATCTCTATTCTCTACTTCCGCACACTAATTCTATGCAATATAAACCTCTCTAGAAAGAAGGTAGCCTGGAACATATATCCCATCATGAAGGAAAATTCCTTTAAGACTATCAAGGGTGCACTTCTTACTCTGTTTGTGTTATTGTTGTTGCTCTTGCTGGAAGGAGATTGGGGAAAACTTTCAAAAACATTCCCAAGCATTTTAATGCTATTATATTAGACTTGGAAAATTCTTAGAGAAGCTTTAGCTTTATACAAACTTGCTATATTTCTTGCTTCCATTTCTCTTGAACACTTCAAAGTAAATTTATTTTACAAGTGCAATGGATATAAACAAAGTTTCGACAGGATTTTATGTAAGTTGCTTCTCTTCTTGTTCTCTAATATATAACTTCGAAGATCTATTTAAAACTTTAATTTTTCATTCTCTCTAGAGACTAGACAACAATTTCATTAAGAAGCGTCATATATAACTCTTGGGTTTATCTTCATTTTTGTTTTGTTTCTACTTTTCGTGAAACCGTGAGAAGAAAAAAGATTGTTTTATGTATCTTAATCTTTTCATTCCTATGAATACATGAAAAATATAATACTTATAAGATTTTCAATCAAAATTGAGTGAGTGATTTGAAATATTATATTTCCAAGAAAGAGGTGCATCGTTTGTGTGTTGAATAAAATATCCTTTCAAGCGATAATAAATTGTTGTTTCCTTTGCTGCAATTTCCTACTTCAATAAAGTGCACTTAAGTGATTTTATAAAAGATCATTTTAATATGCATGAAGTCGATTGTTTCTGAGGAGTTTAAATAAAATTTATAGCAAGTTCGATAATGCAGGCCAAGAGGATTTACTATAAAAGTTCAAGTCCTATTAGAAATATATAATGCTTTCATTGACTTAAAAGTGTGTACTAAAATTTGAAATTTTAAGTCACTTAAAATAAGCATTTTACCATTATTTTTTTCCCACCATTAAAAATTAAAAACATTGGGAAAAGGATTGTGTTTTTGTTTTCATTAAGATTAAGATTATAAAAAAACAACAAATTATTTGTCAAAGTTCCAACGCTTATATTTAAATTGAATAAATAAAAATGTATGCACTGTGTGCTATTGCTAGGGCGGGTATCAGGTACCTTTCATTTAATTTTTTTTTTTTAAATAAATGTAAAAAGATATACACCGTGATTCGCAAAGGTGTGATTAAAAAAAATGGGCAAGACTGGATCGCATAAAACTTGCTCTCGTAGCTAACAACTTTAACGTATTTTAAAATAGACAATGTACATAATTATTGGTTTCATAACATTATGATATCAATAAAAAAAAAAGTTTTAAAAACAATTTAAAATATAAATTAGTACTATAAATTAATATAATTTTTTTTAATAGCTAAAACAGAAAAAAAAGTATGCCATCTGACTTGTAATAAATATGAATTTATGAAAAAAAAAATTCAAAAATCGTTAGAGCGGTTTTTTCAAATTAATTTTGTATATGTAAAAAATCTTTAACATTTTTTAAAATAAAATTTGGTAAGCCAACTTTAAGTATTTAGTGAAATGCAATTTTTCAAAAAATTAAAAAAAAATCATTAGCCCCTTTTCAAGATATTGCATTTTCAAAAAAAAAAGTCTCAATATTTTTTTTAAAAATCCACAAATTACTTTTTCGAAAATTTTTATATGCAAAATTGTTAAAATTGTAAGCGACCTTTCGAATAAAAATTTTGGTTGACATCGCTGTAGCCGTTAACGAGAAATTTGAAAACCAAAAAATCGGTTGTATGACAGGTACCGTAAATAACCGTTATAATTTTTTTTTTGCCAAAATATTTATTTTAGTAATTTTAGTACCTCATAATTTTTTGAAAATGGTTAGAGCCGTTTTTGGAATAAATCAATTTTTGTATATTGGTTGTATGGCAGGTACCGTTATTTTTTGAGCTAAAAAAAATCAATTTCCCCTCTAGGAAATCACAGAAGAACCTGAAGTCCAAAGTTTGAAAAAACTCCCTTCAGCCGTTTAGGCTGCAGGTCGAGGTGCAGACAGATGGACAGATGGACAGACAGACAGAATTGCGAGACCCACTTTATACGCGTTCTCTATCATCGTAATGTTAGGGAAAATTATTATCTCGATTTTTTCTTACGCCCTATGCTACGTATGTATATCGCAAGTCAAAACTGGTTCATGTGTATTGGGCCGAGGTAAAACCAAACCGTATAAGAATGGGGTCTATAAAGGCATAAGGCGCAATTTTCTAAAAAAAAAATGATTTAAAACAGAAAAAAAGTTATTATAAAACAAGGGTAACACTTACGATGCTCTGTTATATTTTTTTTATAAAACAAGATATTTTGGATTTACAAAAAGGTATAATGGGGCATTGTAAGTGTTCCCTTGTTTCTTATCATTTTTTTAGAAAATTGGCAAGCATTTTAGTAAAAAGAATTAAAATCGATGGCGCAAAATTTAAAAAAAAATGCTCGTTTAAGGAATAAAACCGGCTCTAGTTAACGTAGTCCTTTAGTTGCGAATCCTCGTCTAAATATTTCATAATTTTAAACACGATAAACAACTCGTCAAACTAAAGTGGACTCCGCAACGTAACGCAAGCAAATTAAGGTTGAACAGCCACAAATTTGACAGATGAAGAGAAGAAACACAGCTATAGAACAACAAAAAATGTTAAAATAAACAAACAACAGAACAAATGTGTGTCGTGTATATGTGTAGATTATGATTGTTTTTTGCTTAAAATGCTATTGTTCTTTATTAAGTGGAAAAGATGTCTACTCGCATTTTATCCCTAAACCAATGGACAATACTGTACATCTTTGTAAGTACCTACATGTTTGTAGGTTCGTGGGGCAGTGTTATCCATGTTTAATGTTTAGGCCCTTGTCTTCGGCATGAAAAATTCAACACCGCCAAGCTCTTTGAATACCTACATTAATAATAATTTTTTTTTTTCATTCTTAACAAAGCTCTTACCCCCATAACAATAAACGAAGCTAGCGGCGAGTTATCTTTAACTCGCGGATTAGGAGTAAGATTTCTGCCACTTGCGAGCTAGCTAAACCACCAAGGAGGTAGTTTAGCGAAGGATTAACTAGGACAAATAAATATACCTTCCTTGGTGGTTTAGCTAGCTCGTAAGTGGCAGTAATCTTACTCCTAATCCACGAGTTAAGGATAGCTTCGTTTATTAATATGGGGGTAGATATTCACAACTTAAAAAAATTTCCGAAATCATTTTACATTTTTTGTTGTTATACATTTGTGTTCTTGTGGTAAAAGTATACTTTTATAGAAGTTAAACAAGCGGTTTGCTGCTTTTAAAGTAAGAAGAGTGGTTTAACGTTAAACTATACTTTATGTCGTTTAAAATTACCAAAGAGTCGACTCTCGATTTAAAGAGAGTTTTTAGAGCTGACTCCCATTTTAAAAGTGATTTGGAGCCGGTTTTAATTGTTTAAAATTTTGGGCCAATGAATTAATTTTATTACGAGTATCATTAATGTTTTTGTTACAAAAAAAAATAGCCAATAGCGGTTATTAATGATAGCTGTCATATAGAACCGATTTTTCAGCTTTCAAATTTCTCGTTAACGGCTATACCGATTTTAACCAAAATTTGTATACAAGAGCTCCTTCAAAATTCAAAATATTTTGCATATACAAATTTTCGAAAAAATAATTTTTGGATTTTTAAAAAAAATATTGAATTTTTTTTTTTTTTGAAAATTCAATATCTTGAAAACGGGCTAATAAATATTTTTTTTATTTTGTGTATTTTATTAAATACTAAAAGTTGTTATAAAAGATTTAATTTTTGAAAATGTGCAAAGAAAATTGTACGTCAACACCGTTTACAGCGACCGCCAAGCGACCAGCCAAATGTGGTCGCAATAGCCGGCGGCGTGGCGGTCGTAATAAACCGACTTACCACAAAAAATTATCGACATGAAAAATCAGAAGTACATAATGGGCTTTTAAATCTACGAACAGAATAATAAAGAACAAAGAAAGGAATTTGTCGTTATATGCAACTGGTTGTTATAGACCACAATTTCACGTCGTTATAACCAACGATAAACTAAAACGAATTAAAAAAAAAAAGTATGAAAACCAACCAAATGAAGAAAAAGTGGTCTTTAAAAGCGATTCGTCGTTATAAGGGGCGTCGACTTACTTACTTTACTTTTGATGGCGCTCACAGCCCAGGATGGGCTTCGGCCACAACTAACAAGCCCCTCCAGCCAGCTCTCTCCCTAGCTAGCCGCTTCCAGTTCCGCACACCGAGTGCTTTGATGTCGTCATTCACTTGATTGCGCCACCTGTTACGGGTTCTGCCTCTGCTGCGTACCCCATCGGGGTTGGATTCGAAGACTCGTCGGTTGCTGTCCATACGCTCCACGTGCCCCAGCCATCTCAGCCGCTGTATTTTCAGCTTTTTGACCAGGTCAACGTCGCTGTATAGCCCGTATAGCTCGTCGTTGAATCTTCTCCTCCATACTCCTTCGATACACACCGGACCGAAAATCACACGAAGAATCTTCCTCTCAAAGCACCCTAGCAGATTTTTATCCGAATCTTTCAGTGTCCATGCTTCTGACCCATAAAACAGGACCGGGATGATTAGGGTTTTGTATAAAGTCTCCTTGGTTCTCTGAGAGAGGGACTTACTACTTAAATGCCTTCTTAGACCGAAGAAACAGCGGTTGGCAAGAGTAATTCTTCGCTTGATCTCTGCACTGATGTCATTCTGCGAAGGGGCGTCGACTGTATATATAAAAAATTAATTTGTAAGAAAACTGCCCAAACGACTTTTTTTTATTGTTTTTTTTTTTTAATAAATTCATATTTATGAAAGCAAATCAGATGGCATACTTTATTTTCAGCTTTAACTTTTTCAGCCATTTACATAAAAAATTTATAGTATCTAATAGTTTTTTATTATTAAAAAAAAAAAAAAATTGTGATGATATCATAATATTCCGGAACCAATACATATGTACATCATCAATTTCTAGCTACATTAAAGTTGTAAGCTACGAGAGCAAGTATGTGCGTTCCAGTCGTACCCATTTTTTTTTTTTTGTTTTGTAAATCATCCATTTTTATAGAAAATCTAATTCCCAAGAAAAAGCTGTTAAAGTTAAATTTTAAAATACAGCTTGGTTTTCGATTTATACCAAAATTATTCAAAAGTAAGCAGTTTGATCACTCTCCCAAAAACGGATAGGTGAATCAAGTCGAATTTTGTGTGCTGAAGAAAGCTTCAAAAACACACAAACATATTCAATAATAAAAACCTTTGAACATAATATTTTGCCTTACTAAAAGGTTTTTTCAATAGCCTATCCAAAAAATTACATAAAAACGCTGAGTTATATGAAAAGTGATCGTTAAGATGCATAGACCGATGGATATCATGCCGAAAATCATTTTTTTGGTCTGCTTCATAATCATTATGTTCGATTTGATTAAAACCTTGATATTTATTTTTGGCACGAAACCAACCATCACAAAAAAAAAATATCTACTCTACTACATTTATATAAGATTATAAAATATTATAAATAAGTGTAATTTTTTTTTTAAATAAAACAAAAAACATTTGATGGTAGGTATAGGTAGGTACCTAAATTTCTTGTAAAATTGGGTATAATAAATTATGAAAATATAATTATCTATAGTTTTATATTTTTACTTTAGAGATTTTTTTTATTGTTGTCTTTCACAGAACCTGGATAACTACCACCCATTAAATGCTTAGTACTGATTTATGTATGTATTTATAACCTCTTCTTTTTCCTTAAGGTTTTATTTTTGCACTCAAAAGGGCAAGTATACATCGACAAGAAACCTTTGAAGCCAATGCTATTTGTCATTTTAATCTATCTTAATGCAAAAACATTTTCCTTCTTAAGGACACTTTTAACGTACATACATATATCAGCCATACCTACACTTTATGTTTAAAACACTAACGACGACAACCCGATGCTTTGATAAATTACAATTGATGATACGAATATAAAAAAAAAAATTTCGAGAGATATGTAATATACTCTTTTGTGTCTTTTCATTCAATAAGCGCATAGTTTTCGATCATCATTAGTACCAAGGAATGTCATGGGAAACAGCATTGACTTCATTTTGAATATATAGTAGGGATACATTCAAGCATATAAATCAAAATATAAAGTTCGTAAAGGCGCTCGTTTGTTTCTTTTTACGTACCTACATATAAACGATCTGCACATGAAATCTTTTTAATGAACTAGAAATCGCTCAAAGAAAAAAATAAACTTGGCTTTCCTTCTGGGGTTCGTTTCCATGGGGATAAAAAGGGATAAGTCAGGTACAGATGCTTTACGTTCAGGTTCTCGGATTTGAATAAAAATAACTTTGAGCTTATTTTTCTTTTGCACTTTCCAGGATTGTGGTCCTTAAAAGAGATTTATGACCAATAAAAACAATCTTCTAACTGTGTGACACAGGTACCGCACACCGTTGTTATTTTAATGTTCTTGCAAAAATTATCATAATCGATTTTGTACGTATTTTACTTCTGGTTGTTTTTTTTTTTTTTTTTGTTATAAACAATTTTTTTGAGCAGTAAACGAAAGATTTTCGTTATGATGGTTCTTTATAAAAAAAAATATTTACTATCAACATTAATCATACGACTGTTACTGAAAAGTTAATTTATTATAATTTTTTTGTTTGGTGTTCACTTTAAGAAGTGTTGTAAGTAGGTACGTCATTGTATATTAAACATTAGAGCATCATTTAAAAATAAAAAAATTTAAATTTGGGACACACGTTTCTGTATTAATTATAAACATTAAAGACTTTCAACAAAAATTATGTTAATTCTTTTTAAACAATAATCACCCTAAATAATGAGCATTCGGCAGACAACCACGAGATCCACGAGGTTGCACTTAGGCAACGAGGAGCTCCGGAAGTCTACGGTCGGATGATCCTGGACATGTACGAGCAAGTTAAAACAAAGATAAGATGTCCCGCAGGAATGACCGAGAGTTCCCAATTAGAGTAGGTGTGCACCAGGGAAGCGTCTTGAGTCCTTTATTACTGTCCTTGACTTTCTGCTTGAGGATAAGGTGACGGACCCCAAAGTGAATCAGTTATGCTTTGTTGACGAAAGAGCCATCATAAGTAAATATCATGTGTCCTTGCAACGATCACTTGATGTATGGGTGGATGTTTTGGAGGGAAATGCATTAGCGCGAAAAAGACCGAATACATATGCTCTCCATTTTCTGATCCCAACAGGCCTATTCCGGATATCTGTTTGAATGGAACATTGCTTCCGAAGTGCGAAAAGTTTAAATATCTTGGATCAATGATCAATAACGAAGGATTTTGTGATGACGACATCAAACATCGCGTAAATGTAGGGTGGATGAAGTGGCGGGAAAACATTTTCTGTGATAGAAAAAGCTCTGCACCGCAGTTGTTCGTCCAGCGCTAACATACGGTTCACAGTGTTGGACAATGTACAAGAAGTATGAGAGTAAATTGACGGCAGTTGAAATGAAGATGCTTCGCATGACAGCAGGAGTGACAAATCGAATAAGAAGCAAGAGAATCAACGAAGCCTACACATCAAAAATACCATCTTGAACAAAATACAGCATGACCAACTTAGCTGTTACTGTCATGTACAAAGAAGATGCCATGAGAACCCAGTTTAAAAGGCAATAGCACAAGACGTTCCAACACTATCACGGAAGAAAGGCAGGCGCAAAAACTCATGGATGAAACAAATGCAACGAAACCTGCATTTAGTTTGCCTCAGACATGGAATAATTCAAAACCGGGAGGCCTGTCGACGTTTAAAAATAAAACAAAATAAAATAAAATAAAATAAAATATTGTTTTTTTTATTTTCAACTAGAACTACAATACTATAAGTGTTGCTGTTGTTGTTTTTCAATAACTTTCTTATTGTTTGAAGTCAAACAGGTGGAATAAGACCCCGATTTTACGATTTTTTTTCTGTCTCAACCCAACCCAGCTTTTGTGTAAATCTCCGTATTTAGTGGGCTGCCTCTAAGAAGAATTTCCATCTAACTCGAATTTGTTCGCCATATTTTTGCATTCCCCTCAATTTTCTAGGGCTGTTCACGAGACGAGACTCTTGTAAGTCTCGTCTCGGTCTCGTTAAAATCAAACATTTTCAGTCTCGTCTCGGTCTCGTGTCGGTCATGTGTAATTCAGTCTCGTCTCGGTCTCGTATCCGAAAAATACGATTTTCGGACAACCTGTTGATTTTGGAACGAAATATTTTCGATTATAGTTTGAATACGTGTAAAAGAAAATAAATATTGAACTGAAATTGGACTTTTTTAATTTATTAGACTCTCTGTAAATTTCGGTCCAAATATACAGTCTCGTCTCGGTTGCTTAAAAGCCAGTCTCGTCTCGTCATGCGAGACCGAGATCGAGACCAAGACTTTTCTCGTCTCGTGGCCAGCCCTTCAATTTTCCATATAGAAACTATCCTCTTAGTCAAACTCTCCCTAAATCGAAATTCACACTAACTCGAATACATTAATTCGATTCTTGGCCTATTTCCAATCCCTCTAAGTCTTCTTACTCTATGGGACAAGTATTGGTTTTGTGTCGAAAAAATGTCGAGGTTTTAGTCAAAACTAACATTACGATGATGGTGAAGCCCAAAAAAGTGATTTTCGTCAAGACGTCCGTGGTTCTGTTTGTCCGTGCGTCCTGATATAATACATCGAGCTAGAGACTGATCTGATTCCCTAGAGGTGAAAATCGAGTTTTTGTTTTAGCTTATCTAAAACGGGTATAACCCTGCAATTTGGTACTTGCTAGTGAGTCAACAAATATTGCATTTAAAATTTGTATGAATAATTTTTTGCACGAAAAAAATCAATTCAAAGCTTACATCAATTTTCTTGTACATATTTTTAACTTTTTTTTCCAATTTCTTTATATTAAATTCAAAAATGATTTTAACTTCATTATTATATCGTTAAAATCAAACCATTAGTATAACTGAAGCGTCAATGTGTGTATTCTAGTACTTAGCTATGAGAGCAAGTTCATGTTATCATGTCGTCCATATTTTTTAAAAGAGCAATAATTACTTATTATTGCCCTTTCATTTTATAAGTTTAACCTCATTTTTATTTTCAATAAATGGATTTTAAACAAAAAAATATATTTAACTCCCTCTTACTCGATTTATTTCCAAAATTTCATCTAACTGATTTTTTGATATCCCGTGAATTTTCGACTTAGAGGGAATCGACTGTTTTTATTTTCTGCAAATGTAGGTTAATATTCGAAAATTGTATATTAAAAATTTGCGTCTTTTTTCCGTATTTGGAACATAAGTTTTATGGGAAAAAAATTAGTATTTTAAATGTTTGGTCACTGTGGCGTATGTGGAACATTTTTTTGTTTTGAAATTAATAATTCGTTTCGAAATCTTTCAAATCATTAATTTTGCATAATTTTATGAATATTTTATTACTATCCATCAGACTTTAAATATCACTCCTAAATATTTAACAATTGCAAATTCACAAATACTCTTCAGCTTTAAGCATCTGAAATAAGGATTTTTTCAAAAAATAAAGATGAGCATTCGTACTAAAAAAAAATAATAATACTAAATTAAAAGATCATCATTCTTGATGTGTGGAGATAAAACAACTCTATAAGTACCTACTTTAGAAAAAACAAATACAAAAATGTAACATCCACATCACAACATGTCATAATTCATAATTTAAAACAATTTATTATTTTACTCTCATATGTGGCAAAGTAGGGTTTACCGCTGAGCTACTATAGATCTATTACTTAAGGTGGGTTACTTTTTCCGGAAGCGCACATTTGTTCAATGTTTATGCTAAATTCATACCATCAATCATTTACATCATTTAGCCACTGGAAACTAGGAAAAGAGACATACATATACCATATATACAAATATTTCATTCTCATTCAAAATAAATGGAAATGTCATGTAATGAACAGACAAATCTCCAACTATAAACTATATACATAAGTCCTTTTCTTATCCTCAATTCAGAAACACTATTATAGGTATACTCTCTGAATTCTTATAGGTTTGGCTTAGGAAACCCATTATATGTATTGAAACACACGTAAATACATATATACATATGTACATATATTTGCATATCTATCAATAGAAGAAGTAAAAGGAAGAGGAGAGTCTGTCTTGAAATATGTGACTAGTTTTGTGGTTGTAAGAGAAAACTGTCAGTTTTGTGAAAAGTCTGTCGAAATTGTGTTCCTTTTTACAACAGTATCACGATACAGATACATATGTATGAAGTGTAGTATATCCTTTTATCTTACTCAGAAATTTTATTCCATTCCTTCCATTGGGTTGTGTTAAACTAAACATATAAAATAGGAATATAAAATGAGTGAATATAAATTATAATAACATAAATGTTTGTGTGAGACAATACCTATTCTTAAGCTTAATATTCATGCATCATGGCAAAAACATTTGCGTGCACTACGAATGAAGTCTTTATTATAGATCAGAGATACTTTAATTCTTAATTTTCAGTTTATGGATTTAAGGAAAATTCCAGGTTCTGAAGTGCCTCATAAATGCTTTAATAACGAGAACGAGAATTAAACAGTTCAGGTCGTAATTCTGTTGACAATATCTATATAATAGAAAATGAGCTTTTGAACTCATCTCATCTTATGAACAACCAGTAGATAAATTCAGCAGAGTATTTGAAATAAAGTTCATTATGTATTTCTGTGCCTTTCAGATATGTGGAATATTATTATCAATTAAAAGTTAGTGCCAAAATGTGTAGTTAATCCCGAGGCTAAGCTAAAAGACGATAATTGTGTTTTGCTAAAAATTTGTTAGTGATGCAAATATTCAACCATTTATTTCTCAATAAACATATAATCTCTAATAATGAGAGCTAGTGAATTTGCTTCTCAAATTACCCCTTGTTTGATTTATAGTAGCTATCTACTACTCACCTATATAAGCTATAGGTGAAAGCTTTTACGAACACAACATATAAAAATACTAGTGATATTTGTTGTTAGGATTTGGGATACGCATACAAAAAAAAACTCGTGATTTCAATCAGACCTAACTTTTCTATGAAAAAGAAAGCTTAAATAATGGATCCTGTGATTTGTTTAATTTGTATTATTTGAAGTGTAACATCGTCAGGCGAGACCGAGACCGAGACTTTTCTCGTCTCGTGGCCAGCCCTAATTGTGAGAGGAAACTTAACTGAAACTTAAATTGTCACTCGGGCTGATGGCGGGCGGCAGGAATGACATGCCCTAAATTATTCAAAAAGAAGCCATATTGTAAGGTGTAATTTAACTTCTGAATAAAAACTATCCATCTATCGACATCGACTAAAAGAATACGTCCGGTTATAGTTGCCGTCGTCCAAACAATATTCATGTTAAATTGTATGATTATTCAATAGGGTTTTTTTGTGTGATAAAACACTCGCAGTTAGGCTGCATAGCTTTCGCTCCATCATTAATATTATATGTGAATGTTTGAATGTTCAACAACCACTTGAGTGGGCTACCACCATAGGATTTGGCTGGAATTATTGCAATTTCATGGCTGCCACACCCATCATCAGATTCCTTTCAGTGGTGCTTAGTCTTTATGTTTAATTTTAATTTATAAATTAGTGCCGTCAATTGGAATCGAACCTAGACCAGCTACCTCTGTTGCGCCACCGAGGTCACCTTATCATGCCATCAAATGTAAGGTTTTGTCTTTATAAATTGCATATTGAGACAACTAGCATTTTTACTAGCCGCACACAAGTTGGTTGTTGATCATTCGGATTCTTTCTCTTTTCTTATGTATGATTATTGATATTGTTGGCTGCTATCTTTTTCAAGGGGAGGCTTAGAAGTAAGAAGCTTGACGTTCTTAAATTAACGTGTTAAACAAGCGCCATAATCATAATATTTAATATTATTATTAAAAAAATCAATACAGATTTCCTGCTTGGCTTATTTCCAACCATCATCCTAGCACATAGCGTAATAGTTAGTGTAGTGCGTTTGACTGTCACGCAGGAGGGCTGGGTTCACTTCCCAGCCTCGTCCACCTAAGAACTTAAAAGTTTTTTCAGGGCTACTGCATCTTGCGAGGAATTGACAAATCCTCCAAGAGTATCACATGTCATTAATAAGTGCTATTTGGCGTCAAATTGTAGGTCTCTCCCATTCCTGTCGACACGCGCACATAGGAATGGTTGCGAGTTGTTAGTCGCTAGGCCCTGGTTCCTCACGAGCCGTTGCGCCACCCAATTTCTTTTTTTTATCCATCAGTGAAAAAACTACGTTATAAAATTCCACACATTTATTTTCAACCGATATATTTTCCTGAAGAACTTCGGGTTTAATAAGTAGATTCGTATATTTGGGGTCTTTAAAAAAATCCGAAAATGATTATAAATATTGACGTATACAAACTATTGGGAAATACATCAAATTGAATACTTCATAGGTGTGTAAGGAACCCGTCAATTTGTTTTTTTTTTGTATTGTAAATTTAAAAATTGATCCTAAATTTAAAAATATATATAAAAAAAAAACAATTGTACACGATTATTGGTGCAATATTTTTCTTTAAAGACGTTGGTGGTTTTATAAATAACAGGAAAATAAATATTGGTTGAATCAAATTAAACGCAATAGAGTCGATCTTCAATTTAAAAAAAAATCAATCTTAAAAAAGTCGATTTGTTATTTTGTTTATTTCAACCCAAATGGCTTGGCGCTTTTTGTTGTATTAACAATGTGACAAACCATTCCGTATTTTTGGATTCCAGATTTTCAGGATACGAAATTGTGGGAATTTGGGATTTTGCCTCGACGATTTCTTCAATTTCTTCAATACATACCAGATAATCACCCCTGTTCTGATTTTCAAATGAAACAAAATGTGCCAATGGTTTGATTTCCAATTTTGCACATTCCACTGATAGAAGTGGTAGGCTGGCCAAATGACATAAATTTTTCTGTTCGCTATAAACGGCGTAAGGTCTTTACGTCCAAAACCATAAAGCCCAAATTGAAAATGCC
>OX439485.1:174660867-174785371 GCA_949320155.1 Melangyna quadrimaculata | reverse complement strand
TGACGTATTATTATACCTTATTGAACCCTTGGTAAAATATTACAATAAATACGAACAAAATATATATGTACATAAAGAAACAAAACTATTTGGCAATTCAAAATTGCAATTAATTAATGAACCGAACTCCATCAAAAACTTGCTCAAATAGTAATTCTTCTTTCAAAAAAAAACACCTAACAAATATTGTATAGCAGCATTTTAACCGTTTTCCAAGAAAAAAAAATAAAACGAAAAGATGTAAGCAGAAAAAAACGAAGTTACAACACATTTTTCCTTTAACAAAAAATATATGCTCTCAAAAGCTTTTTAGAAAGCTTCAGTTCTGAAAGCTCCATAGCAAAAACCAAAGAAAAATTATTAGAATTTCCATCCACGGACGTATGGTAACTCTGAATGAATGTGTTAAACACATTAAGCGAGCAGAGTATCAGTCTCCTCTCTCCTCACAACCAGGGAGCAGATATGTCATTGTGGAATGCACGTGGGCTTATGGGATATCACAAAAACAAAGTCAAGGGTACTGGATTTTATTTCACAGGCGATTTCTTAAGTTGAGTGCCATGCAAACACCAGCCGACACGTGTATGTTTGAAAAAGCTCTCCAATAAGGCCTGTACTGAAAAAATAAACCGAACAGAGTATAGTCAATATTTTGGAAAAAAAAAATTTGGTCCATAACCGTTATTAACGGTACCTTAATTAGAACCCATTTTTTTGGTTTTCAAATTTCTCCTTAGTGTCTTCACCGATTTGAACTTTTTTATACAGGAGCCCTATCTTAATTTAAATACATCAGTATCAGAACCTAAGTGTAGATCTAACCTAAAAGTGCTTTCGATATTTTTCAGTACTTTCTTATTTAAAATATGTTTTAAGAGAATTCCTTCTTGTTGCTTGATTATTTAATTCACCAACATTTCAACAAGTGTTTGACTTCTTTTTCAATAATTTGCTCTTACCATTAATTGTGTTAAATATTTTCAATTAATTTCTCACTATAAAATAAGGTTTTATGTTAATGCTTCTATTCTTCTATCAATATCCTTGATTATTGTGTGGTTATTTTGTTTTCGTTCAGTCAAAAGTCTAAAACATTTTCTATTAAATACAAATATCAGCAAAACCATAACAACAATTAATGTCACTCAAATTCAGATACAAAAACATAAACTTGGATATAAACAACAGCATGACTCTCCACGATATTCCATTAAATGCAATTTTTCTTCATGTAAAAAAAAAAAAAGCAAGAATAAAAATTTAATTAAAATTCATTTTGCTTGTCTTCATCTAAGTGTTTACTTTGGTTCTTTGTTATTTTTTTCTATTTTTTTAAATGTTGATGGCATGTTGAAAATAAAAACTTCATTTTTGTTCAACTAAAAAACACAGATGTTGGAATAAAAGGAAAGCAAAAAAAGTTAAGAAAAAACTATTTTACGTATTGCAAGTTCTCTTTAAAGTTCACTTACAAATTCCATAATAGCTGGAAATGGGTGTGCCATTTTTAATAATATCAAAGGGAAGTGCATTGAATTCGGTTAAATTTCACATGTGAGTACAGTTTTCACGGTAAGTGGTACAAAAAAAATAGGCCGAGAATAATAGATAGGGCTGGCCACGAGATGAGAAAAGTCTCGGTCTCGATCTCGGTCTCGCATGACGAGACCGAGACCGAGACGAGACTATATATACGGACCGAAATTTACAGAGAGTCTAATAAATTAAAAAATCCAATTTCAGTTAAATATTTATTTTCTTCTGCACGTATTCAAACTATAATCGAAAATATTTCGTTCCAATAATCAACAAGTGTGCCGGAAACCGTATTTTTCGGAGACGAGACCGAGATGAGCCTGAAAATTTTCGGTTTTACCAAGACCGAGACGAGACTTACAAAAGTCTGGCAGAGTCTCGTCTCGTGGCCAGCCCTAATAAACGTATTAAGAGTCAAACTAAGCCTAAATTCAAATTATTTATGTGGGTTAAACTCAACTTCAAATTAAATTCTTTTATTAATCAGGACCACTTAATAATCAGGGCCATACGTTTTTGACTTCTGGAAATTTATCAAAAAAGATAAAATTGAAAATAGAGCAACGCATTAGTTTAGTTGTACGGCTAAGGGAGGGAAAAATACATCTTCTTGGCCTTTTTGTCCAAATTTGAGCTAAAAAGATTTTTGAGGAGTAGGTTCTTTTAGATTTATTAATTTTACCTACTCATATAGAAGGAACCGACAATCAATCTGTATGTACACAAAATTTAGAGTTTTTTTTTCTCGTATTTTATAAAAATAAAAAACATGAACATTGCAGTATTGAGTTTAAAAAAAAAGCACAACTTCAATGACCATTTTTCAACTATCATTCAAACAGTAAATAAGTAAGTTAGTACGACATCGATGTGGACTTTAAGAAATATTTCATTTTCTGCGTACAAAAAGTAAGTCATCATGGTAAAAACATACTCAAAACTGCCTCTGCCAAAAACACACACACAACAAAAAAAAAAAAAAAACAGCGCAAACATAACCATCAAGTACCTTCCAGCCTCGAGAGTGGAAGAGAATTCCCATTACGTTTTTGTGTTATTTAGGATCTGCCTACCAACTATAATTGTGTGCTACAAGCGTATAACATGCTTACTATTGAAATAACTAAATAACTTCCTCTATACCGGGAAGGCGGATGCCTCTAGGCGGAAGTTAAAGCTCGGATGTATGTAAAGTAATAATGCAGCACAGACATGATTTTCTCTATACCTACAAGAACTAAGTTTATTTTTTTGCCAAGCTTCAAAATATTTCAACTGTTCTTTTTTTCATCCTTGTGTTCCAATTCTAATTCTATTTTCCAAAGGATATAGTGCTGTTGGTGTGGAGAACGGCTTAGTTAAACATAAAAAAACCTGCAAAAAAATCGAGAAGTAGATTAGTACTGACTGGCATAGCCATAGTCCGATTTACGACTTACATCCCTTTGGCTGAATATGTCAGTTGATCTACACATTCAAACAAAAAGCCGGCATAAAAGTCCTATAAAATAACGTGAACCAAAGAGGCAGGACAAGGGCCTTTATGAAATATGGTGTAGATATATGTGAGTTGTTGTTGGGTAGGTACACATAGAGAGGTGCGGTCTAGTGGAACTAATGTTCATAAAAGGTGTAAATTTTTTTATTTTTTTGTTTTTGCTATTTTGGCGAATCCAATGAACTTTTGAGAGTACAGAGTAAATTGATTGTGGCAAGGATTATTAATAATTGAATGCATGCATCATTGGTTTGGCCTCTTGACTATGAGGATTCAAAGTTTTATATGTACTATACGTATATAGGAAAATTATTAATGCAGAAATGAAATTTACGAATTTTTTGCGCACATTTATGAAAAACTAAACATCTTTTAAGTCCGCCACGTTATTCACTTTTGTGTTTCCAAAGCACCAATGACCGATATTATATATATACCAATTTTATATTTATGAATATCTACTACTGATTAAATCTCTTATTGGAACTTTTTTATTTGATTATGTAATAGGTTACTTGGTATAACTGGGATGAGATAAAATTAATTGAAACAATTCTGAAAGCCCAGTTTTACAGTTACCAGAGTAAAGTTGAGCTCTGGTTAACCAACCAAATTCAAAGGGTTAACTCGAGTTTAACTCCGAAACTAGGATGATCTCGCACTGAAAACTGGACATCATACTACTTTATATTTTTTCAAATTTGAGGCTCATTAGAAACGTAAGCGAAGTATTCTTGCAATCTAAGAGCTTGTATTTATGTACTGTAGTTCAGGGGAATGTTTGTCTTATTCCAGAAGATTATATTGTGGTGGCAAGGGGTGGGATACATACATAAAATCATATTTTTGTTGTTGCAGCTACTTTTGACAAATACGAAAACGAGTGCATATGGTTCTTTTGTCGGAGCCCATAGTTTGCCCCCAACGACTCTGTGCCAGGACAAATTAAACCCGATACTTTCGTAATTTTCATAGTTTTCTTATCTTAATAGGAAAATATTATTGATGAAATTAAAAAAAAAATAATTTTAGAAAATTTTGCTTTTATTGGAAAACCAATTCATATCCAACCCTATTATAAGTTCCGCGTGAAAGAAAATCCGCCCGGAAAAATTAAATTTCACTCTTCCCTAATTGCGAGATTCGGGCGAAAAATGTTCCCTGTTTGTAAAAATTCCCTTATTGGCCCTATTGACAGCAATTTTTGCGAGTGAAATAATGTCAAGATTTCCATTTAATTTTTGGTGGCAAACGAGGCCACACTTGTTGTAAAATAGAGGCTGAAACCAGTAGCGGATCTAGGATTTGGCTGTGGGGGGGGCTTGGAGTTTGTAAATCCAGTTTGTAAATTTGAAGTTATATAACAGAAAACGAATTTTGACATCACTAAGCCGTGTTTTTTGTGCCTTTATATGCGCTCCTATCGCGCTTTATAATTTTTTCAAAACGAAGCACAATTTGAAGAATTTGGGATTGATGTGTAAAGCATGGGAATTTTTTTTAAAAGCCAATATTAAGGTAGTATAACTAATTTTATAACTTTAAGTTCTAACCACGTTACCACACGAACAAATTCGTTTATTTATAGGTATATTGCTTAATAATTGATTATGTATCAAGTGTCCACCTTTGTACATTATGTAAGTGTTTGTTTAAATTAGCTGAAGGTATGCTTTGAACTTCACCTTTTTAACAAAATTTAAAAACTGTTTGTAATGCTAGTTAAGAAAAATGATATTTAAGTGTATTTGGAATCCTCGACTAGAGAATTTGTATTGAATTGCTTAGTCCAAAAATGTTTTGTATGTATTGCATTGGACCTTTGAAATTTTAAAAACTAAGCTCCAAAATGATCTAAACCCAGCCAAGGTCGTAAGAAACAATTCCTGTTGTATTAAACATTTACACTAAGCTTTCCACCCCGGTGTTCTCAATTTGCCTCTATTGCGTTTCTTTTGTTAAATTAGCTAAGTTTTTAGTGTAGGTAAACAGTTGTTGCTTTTGACATGT
This sequence comes from Melangyna quadrimaculata, assembly GCA_949320155.1. Lineage (NCBI taxonomy): Eukaryota > Metazoa > Arthropoda > Insecta > Diptera > Syrphidae > Melangyna > Melangyna quadrimaculata. The sequence goes on along the minus strand of OX439485.1, from coordinate 174,780,324 downwards.
AAATGTTAAGCTTCGACCACTTTTTTTTTAAATTATATCTTCCAACTTCGGACTTTGAAAATCCTTAGACCTACGCCCCAAAAGCTCTCTGGAATAAGGATAGTTTTTAGGGAGTTAGTTGTTCAACCCTGACTACGTTTTTTGTCCAATATTCTCAGACCTTATTAGTCCCAAGTTGTTTTTTTTTTCAATTTTCTGGGTTTTGTTTTAAGGGGCAATTGTCGTTGCATGAAACATGTCCATTTTTCATAGCCCCCAATTGTTTTTTTTTTTTCCAATTCACTTCATAGGCTTTAGCCCCAACCTTAGGGCTTAGAAAAGAAGTTGCAGAACATGTAAATTGTTCAGCCCCAACCACGTTATTTTGTCCATCAAAATTCTAATCTTAACAATATTTTAGACGAATATAAAACTTAACACGTTGTAATGTATTGCTTTCTTTATTTCAAATTATTTTAGCAATCGGCTGTGGGGGGGCTTAAGCCCCTATAGCCACCCCTCTGGATCCGCCACTGGCTGAAACTCGCAATAGCTTTTAAGAACCTGGGCGAAAGAAAATATTATCGGGCGAAATGTTTTCCGGGTGAAACTCACAATAGGGCTGCTCTTCTCCATTTTTTGTTAAATTTTGATGGAATATAGTGTTGATTATAAGTAGCTTTAATAGATCAAACAAATATGGTCTAGGAAAGATAGAAAATTTAATATGGGCGAGTGGGAACAAATTAATTCATGAAATTTTAATGCTGGTATCGACGCAGAATCTTATCCTAAACAACATATCCAAAGTCCCTCAAAATCCCCGCATTGGCTTTTTATATAGAAGCATTTAAAGAGGTGGAGAGGAGGAGGAGGCGGGAGTTCATCAAGCTAAACAATTTGATATAATACAATTTAATCATATGACACTTGTTTTTATGGTTCTTTTTAACGTTGATTCTAAAGAGACCAAAACTGAAAAGATACATGTATCCTGTAGAAAGTTAAAGCCCTTTTTATGGAATGATTTTTTTTAAGTACAACATTTAAAATATTACCCAAAACCGTTTTAAAATCATGGGATATTAATGAAATTTGGTACAAATGTTTCTTTTGGCATGTTTACTAAGAATCAAAAGAGTCCCTAAAAATATCCGTGGCTAAAGGGTGTTTTTCATCTAGTAGTTAGCAATTACTGTACAAAAAATATTTGACAAAATTGGTCTAGTAATTTACGAGACATGTATGTTAGAATAACTAACAAATTATGCAAGTTCTTCAAACAACAATTTCAAAACTATGTATACATGTACATATGTTATACCAGTTAAGTGATTTAAATTTGCAAAATAAAATGAAATTCATCCAGAGTGGCGAAAATAGACACATCCAAAACTTATGATACTTTACTGTTAGCTTTTAAGCCTATATATTCTAAGAATAGCTACATTTCAATTTTAGTTTTTGATGTAGGTATAGAAAAATCTTTTTTCAGATGTCTCAAAAACTATTTTTTTGTATTTTGTAAATCAATATTTTAAAATTTATTGGTACCTTATATTTATTTGGATACCACAAAAACAAATAATTAAAATAAAAATAAATTTTATTTATTGTAATTTTTGGATGGGTTAATTTGTGTCAAAAATATTTTTGGATCCATCATATTTAAGGCTTAAGCTTCTTATTTGTCTCTATTTGAAAGTTATGTATTGCACCTTTCCTTCCATAGAAAGCAAAGTGAGCAATTAAGTAAACTACAATAAAAAAGTACAAGTGTCCTCAACTCCAGAAAATATTGTGTTTCGCCCAAGGTATAACAGTGGGCTCTTCAGTCAGTCTGTTATACCCTACTAAGACACAAATTTTGGTCGATGTTTACCGACTCTTATAAAAATCACAGCAAAAAGATACTGTGAATTTTATTATTCTAGGGGAATTTGTTTAAATTCGTGCACCTAGAAAATAAACAGAAGTAATTTCAATATTTTAATATTTAAATTTCTTCATCTTCTTATTATAAAAAACCTGACCACGAGTATTTATTTTCTAGGTGCACGATTTTAAACAAATTCCCCTAGAATAATAAAATTCACAGTTTCTTTTTGCTGTGATTTTTATAACAGTCGGTAAACATCGACCAAAATTTGTGTCTTAGTGGGGTATAACAGACTGACTGAAGAGCCCACTGTTATACCTTGGGCGAAGCACAATAATTTCTGGAGTTGAGGTCACTTGTACTTTTTTATTGAATTTTATTCATTCACTCCACTTAAAACAGAAGTAATTTCAATAATTTAATATTTAAATTTCTTCATCTTCTTATTATTAAGTAAACTATCCATTTTGATAGAAATTAAAAAAGCTTAAAGAAAGTTACGAATTAACCCACCAGGGGATTTCATATAAATGCTATATTCCAAAATTTAAGAACAAAGGTTCACCCGTTTAGGCTTAAGCTCGACATTAAGATGCACAGATTGACGCCAACTAATTTTTTGTTTTATCATTAACATACATTTTTTAAAACTGAACATCGACACGTCATATAGATTGAAAAACAAAAATAATTAAAAATAAATCGGGTGGCACAACGGCTCATGAAGAACCAGGGCCCAGTGACTAACAACTCGCAACCATTCCTGTGTGCGCCTTTCGACAGGAATGGAAGGAACCTTCAATTTTATGCCGAATCCGGACGGCTAGACGAGAAGCACTTATTCGTGACAAGTGATACTCTTGGAGGATTTGTCAATTCCTCGCAAGAGGCAGTAGCCCTGAAAAAAACCTTTTAGTTTTTAGGTGGACGAGGCTGGGAAGCGATCAGAGACCTCCAGCGTGACAGTCGAACGCACTAACCATTACGCTACGGGCTACTACCATATAGATTGAAGGCAAATTTAATTAGCACTCAAATAATGTATTTAACTTAAGAATAATAACTCATATTGATTCATTTCTAAAAACTTACGATTTTCTAAGCCTACATTTTATTTCGGATGTTTTAAAATTTATCCAAACAGATAATTCACTTCTAATGAATTTCATTAGAATTATTTCTACTGGAAATTCATTAGAATTAAATTATTTGGTGTGATACTGTAAGAAATTGAAAATGTACGAATATTCCACTTCCCAAATCATTGTATGAGATTATATATTTCCATGAACATAGTATAATATTTACATAAATTTGTTGATCCACATGGCATATTATTATTATGATGGTTTTGCTTACATAATTGAACTTCTAACTTGTATCTATTGCAGGTTTCAACTTTTAAAACAGTAAAGAGCTGCAGTGATTTAAATGCGGATGATGTTGTACAATATGACAGACCGAAAATATCTTACCCACAAGCCCAAGTTGTCAATTTTGAGGTACGTAAAATAAAGTTATAGTATAAAGTGTGTGTTTTATGTTAAAACAATTTTCCATACCGTGCATATGTACATAAATGTGTATTTTGTATCTGGGTATGAAGGTGCTTGTTTTCCAAAACAAAAAAAAATAACAACAACAACGATATTTCTATGAACATGGTTTTTGGTTGAGGAAATATATAGTAGGTATGATGGTGCAAATGTTTTATAAACGTAGTGTGCATGTGTGAAAATATTATTATATTATTTGTGAGGAAAGGAAGCTATAAACCTGGCAACGGGTTTTATTAAAAAGGATTTGTGTGGTAAAAGAAGCTGTTTTGAAACTATTTAATATGCAGTAAACTTGTAATTTCATTTACATTTGACTTGTGCAGGAGGTTATTAGAAATTAGAATTGAAACGAAACTGAAGCAGCAAAAATAATTAACAAAATCATCTAGTAGATAAAAGTAAATACCAATTAACACAAGGAATGTAATTAAGTTCTTTCACTCTTATGCAGATATCTGTTGCCACAAGCAATAAACGCTTAAGTAGCTTTTTTTGTTCAATCATGTTATCTATGTTTTATTGCACTGTTGAAATTCTCTGAACCAAAAGCGTACGCAAGAGATGCAGTTGGGGCAGCTGCTACTGTTTAAAACGGCTATGCTACAGTTTGTGCACTATGCTACGGTGTTTTTTGAGAGGGGGGTTCATATTCTCAAATATGTTTGACAAACACGGTTTGATTCACTCGAATTTGGAAATGTGAACGGCTCATCAAACGGTTTGTCAAACACGTTTGATGAATATCGAAATAATTTGATATTTTGCTGGTTTGACAAACATATTTGAGAATATGAACGCATTCTTGTCAAACCAGGAGGAAATTTCGTTTTAAAAAAGTTTTCAACCTGTGCGCACCAAAGTAAAAGAAAAAAAAAATGATATAGCTGTAAAGGAAAATTGCGACTTTCGGAGATTTTTTTTGAAATATATGCAAGTTTACATGGCAGATTAAAAGTGAAGAATATATAACCAAAAAAACACAAAGCATATCTAATTCTTTTGGACAAATTTTAAGAAATAGAGCAAAATGCGAATGTGGGCTCATTTAAAAAGAAAATTAATTCGGTTCGAAGAAGTTTTCGAATAGAATTTAAAAAAATGACAAAAAAGAAGAAATAAGACAATTTTGGGCGCTTTTTAATTCATTCCTTAGTCCAAATTCGTTTCCTCTTATTTTGTTGCCTTTCTTTTCTTCTTGTTCTTGGTATTTTAACATTTTATTTATTACGAGAGCTGCAATCATACATCCGCCATGTTTAAAATTCTTAAGAGAAATGATGTTTGACAGCCGGTTTGACAAATGTGAACGTAAATGGCTTCAATCCATCAAATATTCATCAAACCATATTTGTCAAACATATTTGAGAATGTGATCCCCCTATAGTCTGGGAGCCAACCGTAGGACGACTTACACTCATCTCTTCACTGATGAGATGTGGTCAGTTCATTAGATAGTGTGGTTGGCTATAGAGAAATTTGTCATGGTTTAGGGTTGCCAAACCGTAAAGGTAAATTTTTGTGTTTATGCAATTACCTAATTGAGATTTTTGGTTCAGTTGTAAAAAAATGTGCGAGAGGAAATTAAAAATCTGGAAATTAAAATTTCAAAAAATATCGTATTTTAAAATACAATATTTTTTGAAATTTTAATTTCCAGTAGCGTAAATAAGGGTGAATGTATTAAAAGGTTGAAAATTTATTTTCTAATCGGTTAGTGATATAATAATGATTTTTCAATCGATAGATTTTCACGAAACACGAAAGTTATTCTTACATAACAACAAAAATGCCAAAAATCCACAGCTCGAGATATGAACGCTTAAAAGTCAAAAATGGTTAAATAGATGCTTGAGAAAATCGTACGTTGTTATAAAGCTGATTAATAAAACATTTATAAGTATTTGCCAAATTTTTGATTTGAGTTTTGGTTTCGGCTAGATGACTTTTATGAAAAATATTTTTTTTGTAATGTAGGGGAAGTTGGCCTTAAATCGCCCACCCAGGTAAAATGGTCCCCTCGCTAGAAATTGTAGAATCGAACAGAATTAGAAGTTTTTTTTGAACACAATTCTTTAGTTTATCTGCCAAAACCGAAATACACGAAATGTTAGCAACTGCAAGATATTATTTGAAATTTGACAGATCAAACTCTCTTTATCCATCTCCAAAAGTAGAAATAAGGGGACATTTTAGGCCACCTTCCCCTATAGTTTATTTTGTTTTTATTTCTGTGGTATTTTCATTGAAATTAGCATCAAGAGGCAGATAATTCTCCTGTAAACATGATGGTACTAGCATGTCTAATAAACATGGTTAACAATCAGGGTTGTCGCACTTTAATATTTCTCTTTGCGTTGGAGTAAACAGATACTACTGTGCCATACAGAGACCTATTCTTCGCACTTTTTCTATCTTAATAACAAAGAAGAATGCCCAAAAATGTATGGGCGAAAAACCCAGTGTCTATTAAGAAAAGTCATATAGGGTTTGAAAGGGCATTAGTTGTAGATAACAAATATGGAACAATTTTCTTAAAAATTTATCCCCGGGACTCGCTATGGCCATTTCTATTTTGTTTTAACAAATGTGTAAACAGTGACATATTTTCATATTGTGGTTGATCCATGCTTTTAAATAGGTCAGTTACAAGTAACTAAAATCTGCAGCCATAAGATGATGCTGTCCAAAACAGCGGTTGTCACACATATTGGTAAGCAAAAGTTTAATTATAAAAAAAAAAATTATGGTATTCCCTATATGTGAGTAAATATGCATTTACCACTGAATATAAATACATCTATCTTTATTACTAGCAAAGGTGCTACTTTGTGCAATCGTTGGCCGCTTTGGAGTTTATTTTGTGAGAATAAAAATTCATATTTGATGCAGAAAAGTTCGATACTAAGAATGTGCAACTAAATTGTAACATTTTCGAAAGACAAAGTCACCAAAAGACAATGTTCCCAGAGACAAAGTTTAAAAAAAAAATACAACAACGAACAACAGTTGGAGGAAAAAGTATAGGTGAGAATTAAGTGCAACTTAAATTATTCGCATACTGTCATGATAATCAATAATTAAACCTTTATTTATTATGTTGCTGTAAAATTCCGAATTGAAAACGGTAAAACTAAGAACTTTTCATCGAAAATGTTAAAAGTCCGAAATGGTTTGTTTTCATAATTTTTCACTGATAACTTGGACAAGATCACTTTCCATATATTGCAACCCCAAATTCCAAACTAAAATATAACGTCCGCAACGCTCGTAACATTTTTTTTTTTTTGAAAACTTGTGTTGTGAAAAGTTTTTTTTTTTTCAAAACTTTGTTTTCGAAGCTTCGTGTTTCGGAACTTTGTTTTTTCGAAACTTTTTTGAATTTCCATGTGTCCAGTAGAAATGGAGGTATGTTATTTTATTCGACAACGTTTTTTTCTGTATTGCCCTTACCAACTTTGTAGACATACAAAAACACCTTGCTATTAAAAATAAATAAATTGTCGTAGCTTGTCCCGGGGATAACTTTTTAAGAAAATTATTTCATATTTGCTATCTACAAACAAAGCCCTTTCAATTTATATATGATTTTATTTAATCGACACTGGGTTTTTTTTTTGCATTCTCCTTTCAAAAAATAACAAATATATGTATATGTTAACAATGGTCCAAACTAAAACTGGTGAAAAGCCAGGTCCATGATCTAGAAGAAGTTGTCAACTTTTCCTTTTTTTTTGAAATTTGAAAATAAACTTACTTTGAACCAGTTTTTTGCTCACTTGTCTTATCGCTAAATACATGTTTTATCTTTCAAAAATTATCTATTTTTCTAAAAGTTATAAAACTTGCCAAAGATATGCTTAGATAGAAAGTTATAACCGTTCAACCCCAATGAAACAGGTTAAAAATCAAACAAAAATAAAACATTTTTTTTTAAATATTTCGATAAAATTAGAATTTCACTTCAAATATAACTCCGAAAGAGCTGAGGTGGAGATCTTAGTTTGGATGTCTTACGCATTTCTTGAATAAATACTTTAAGTTTGGAAAAGGACTTTAGATTTTATTTGGTGAAAGCGAAAAAATCCATTATTTTTGAAAATGTCTAAAAACCCATCAAGTTTTTTTAAGAACTGTCTGTGGAAAACTTGTAGCTCATAAAATTCTATAGAAAAAAGATTAACCCTTTTTATCGTCGGAGCAAGAGATTTTGAGAAATGCAAAATTATGACAAAATCGACTTTGTATCGCTTTAAAATGCTTAACATCAAACTTTAAGCAAATCCTTCTAACTGTTTAGAGTCTAGCTCGATAACCATCAGATCGACTCGAAGGACGTATCATGCCGAAAATCACTTAGCACCGGAAAGGTGAAATGGGAACATATAATTTTCTCAAAGGTAAAAAAAATTAATTTCTGTACTTTTTGTACACGAAGGGGCAGTTGTACAAACGTGGATAAACTTCGGTAAACGATTTTAACCCAACGATTTTTCAAAAGCAAAAAATTTACGAAATTCGTCTACAGCTTCACGCTTAGAGTTCCGTGAAGCTGCGTCGTCGACAATGGAATTTCAAAATTCTAATGATACAGAAATTAGGGGCTATTTAGGGGCTCATACAATACCCAAATCCAGGCGGAGTACTTAAATGCCTTCCCATTGAAACCCGTGGACGACCCAGCTTGACGTCAAGCTGGATCATCAACGGGTTTCAGTGTCAAGGAATTTAAGTGCTCCACCTGAATTGGGGTATTGTATATGAGCCCCTAATAAGCCCCTTATTACTGCATAGTTAGAATTTTGAAATTTTGTATTTGAAGGTGTGGACGACGCAGTTTGCATTTAGATGCTCCACCCGGATTGGGGTATTGTCTGAGCCCCTTAATAGCCTCTAATTCCTGCATCATTAGAATTTTGAATTTCCTTTGTGGACGACTAAAAAAACTAAAAAAGTTTGTTTTTCAGGGCTACTGCCTCTTGCGAGGAATTGACAAATCCTCCAAGAGTATCACTTGTCACGAAAAAGTGCTTCTCGTCTAGCCGTTCGGATTCGGCATAAAATTGTAGGTCCCTTTCATTCCTTTCGAAAGGCGCACACAGGAATGGTTGCGAGTTGTTAGTCACTAGGCCCTGGTTCTTCATGAGCTGTTGTGCCACCCGATTTATTTTTTATTTATATTTGTGGACGACGCAGCTTGACTAGCCTCACATTTAGACACTTATTTAGTTTCAATATCTTCAAAGTTTTATTTTTTTGAGCCTTAGATCGCATTCCTTTATTATTTTTCAAATACTCGTACGTCAAAATAGTTGCTTGCCTGATGGCAAGCCTGAGCTTTAATGATATGAAATTTCATTAATTTTGAGTTGTAGACTCATTGAAGTGATTGATTTCCCTTCTTTCTACGCCACTGTTCACAGAAAAAAAAAATTGTTTTAATTTTCATAAAACATGTAAGAAAAATTTTTGATTTGAAATAAATTTTTTGATCAAAAACGCTAGTACTATTTTTTTTAGTTTAAAGTCTATGTATCACTCTGCGACAAAAACTCCGTCTCAGAGGAAGTTTCGCTTATACCTATGTATAGGTACACATATGTTTTAAATTATTCTCACTCTCGACTCTCGGATTATTCCATGTGTTCCATCTAACCGATTCATTTATAATTAAAATGGAAATCCTTGTACATTAAAATTAATTAAATTTAATCCCTTCTGATGAAGGGTGATAGTGTAAATAACACTGCACCATATTTCAAAACATGCTCTGCTCTCACATGAACTACCTTATCAAACTTTCTACAAAACCAACCATAAAATCAATCCCAGTCAAGACACATATTATATTCTTCTCGTCTTATGTATGAACAGGTACACTGGCATAATATAAAAGTAGGTAGATAAAGGAATGTGAACTCGCTTATGTACAAATCGCACTTACTGGCTACATTTACGAACATCCTTGCAGAGTATTATGTAGAAAATATAGATACACTGTACTGTAACAGTACCTACATGTAAATATCACTTCATACAAAAAAAAAAAAAATTAAACACAAATCTGCACAGTAGTTCCCCAGAACAGAATTTAATATTTACTCTAGTTCTCTATCCCCGAAGGTTGAAACTTACCAGTCGTTATCTGAATGAGGGCTACCGCAAAAGTATCGCTGCAAACATAGGTAGACCGAATACCTCATTAAAACTGCAAACTGTTCGCCAGAGGGGAAATTTCTCAATTTCGTGCATCGAAAAACTTTTCAAATGACAACGATGAGTGATTGTACGAGAAGAAGAGTTGTGGAATTGAGATTGGGGTTCAAAATAGGTTAGGCGATGGTTGGAGTGGAGGATTGGGGGCCTTGGGCTGGGAAAACGTCCCAATGCATTCACACATCACACATGAGCTACCTCTATACCCCTCGTATATTTCCTGTAATTATTTAACACAGAGTTTCATCAGAGATTACAGACGGAGGTATTTCTCTGTCTTTGAACAATTCTTTATAATAGAAAACACCATGAAACACTACGAAAGCGAACGGGAAACGGTGCCAGCAGCCCGGAGGGTACGCATGATGAAATGATGATGCTGAAAAGGGGTTTCGGTTTGGGTTTCGGTTTCGGATCCTGGCCTTATATTTGTTTATTGAAAAGAGCTGGAGGAAGCTTTTAAGTTTTTCATTACGAGCACGCACATTTGTCGTAATATTTTGTATAGGCCTAGGTATTGTTATTGTTGTTGTTGTTGTGGTTTTTGTATGCCTATCCATATATCTTACATTATTTTCATGTTTTGTTTCCTTTTTCGTTACAGAATTCGGTTCTCGGCTCAGGTGGTATCATGTACGTGGATGGAAAAATCGTTTCCGGGCCGCTGGATTCTCTGGTGGATATACTTGTGCCAAAGACCGTCGATGAGTTAGATAAGGTAAGGTGATGGTTTTGTTCGGTTTGGTTAGGGGTTTTTGTTTGTTTTGTTCATGGTATGTTTTGGAAGAAGATAAAGGCACCACCATCATCAGAGAATTTTCTTTGTTGGTATAGCCATGATTTACTGTATGTCCCAAATGAAGAGCTCTCTTGTGAAATTAATGAATCCTTTTTTAATCCCATTTCCTTCATGTGGATTCACATAACTAGCCCCAGTGTATAGTAGTGTATGTTTTGTTGGATTCAGTTTTTTTTTGGAAATGTAATTTGAAAAGCTTCCATCCTGATGTTTACAGTCACAGGTGTTTTTTCAGGGTTGATTTAATGTGTTTTTTTTTTTGTAGAGATGGGTTGGGATTCAGGATGTTCAAACGATGTAATGGGTCTTAGAAACCCTTGTGGCTAATCAGAACATTTTTTGGGCTCACTTAATAAAAAATATTTGAGAAGAATTTATATTGCAGATATTAAAATGGAATGATAGTATTTAAGTTTTGTAGGATTTTGCCAAGTACTTTTAGCCTACACTACAACTATATGTGGGGTTAAAAGGTATGTTTTAAGCTCTAATTGATAAGGGTAGGTTGGGGTTGATGTTTGTAATATGTAGAAACATTATAACATAGAAATTTAACAAATTCGTCTGTTACCAATACAAATGGCAAGAAGTTAGCTTACTTCTAATAAATCCTATAGTATATTATTTGTCTTTAAAGCGTAATGGTTAGTGCGTTCGACTATCACGCTGGAGGTCTGGGTTCACTTCCCAGCCTCGTCCACCTTTAAACTAAAAAGTTTTTTTTCAGGGCTACTGGCTGTTGCGAGGAATTGACAAATCCTCAAAGAGTATCACTTGTCACGAAAAAGTTCTTCTCGTCTAGCCGTTCGAATTTGGCATAAAATTGTAGGCCCCTTCCATTCCTGTTGACAGGCGCACGCAGGATGGTTGCGAGTTGTTAGTCACTAGGCCCTGGTTCTTCATGAGCCGTTGTGCCACCCGATTTATTTTTTTTTATTTTAATCCATATCATACTTTCATAATTTCGACGAAAAATTACGTCGACTGGTTAAAAGACCGACTGGTCCCACAATTCTATCTGTCTGTCAGGGCTGTCTGCCTGTCTGTATCTCCACCTGCAGCTTAAACCACCGAAGCGATTTTCTTTAAACTTTGGACTTTAGGTTTTCAGGTGATTCCCTAGTAGGAAAAATAGAAATTGTTTTACCCGGGGTTTAGACAAGCGAGTAGAACTAGTAGCATTTGTATCATAGTGTTAGTTTTATGGATGTATGTGTAACTAGTAGCTCACTGCGCGTTTTGTCAACTAGTATGCTTTTTTAAAAATATTTCATACAGAAAAATATACAAATTATGGAAACTATGGAAACAAAACAAATAAATGAAAACAAGACACTAAACTAGTAGGATAACTGGCAGGCTACTCGCAGGCAAAAATATTATACTAGTTGCCCTGCTAGTCGACTCTCTCGTGTTCAGATACACTAACACATATATACGCCACTAGTTCTACTCGCTTGTCTAAACCCCGGGTTAGCTCAACAAATAACGGTACCTGCCATATGAAAAAAGTCATTAAATTCAAAAAAAGCTCCAATGATTTTGATATAAAAAATATGAATTACTTTTAAAGGTTAATATTTTGATATTTTTCTTTTACTAATAACGGTTTATAACGGTACCTGTCATAGAAACGATTTTTTTGGTTTTCAAATTTCTCATTAACGGCTCAACAATTACAACTTCAACAATTTTGCATACACAAATTTTCGAAGAAGTCATTTTCGGATTTAAAAAAACAAATATTGAAATTTAGTTTTTTTTTTTTTGAAAAATCAATATTTTGAAAACGGGTTAATGATTTGTTTTTCCTTAATTTGTGAAAAATTGTATTTTATTAAATACAAGATTTTTAAAATCTTCAAGAATTTTTATATACAGGTCGTCACCGGCCCATAAAAAACTATGTGTTGCTGAGTTAATTTTAAGTCGAAAAACTTAAGAGGTAATTTTCTCGTTTTGGCTTCCTTTTCGGCTTATAACTAGGGCTGTCCACGAGACGAGACTCTGCGAGACTTTTGTAAGTCTCGTCTCGGTCTCGTTAAAATCGAAAATTTTCAGTCTCGTCTCGGTCTCGTGTCGGTCTCGTATAATTAAGTCTCGTCTCCGAAAAATACGCTTTCAGGACAACCTGATGATTATTAGAACAAAGTATTTTCGAATATAGTTTGAATATGTGCAGAAGAAAATAAATATTCAACTGAAATTGGGTTTTTTTAATTTATTAGACTCTCTGTAAATTTCGGTCCAAATATACAGTCTCGTCTCGGTCTCGTCTCGGTTGGTTAAAAGGCACTCTCGTCTCGCCTCGCCTCGGTCTCGTCATGAGAGACCGAGATCCAGCCTACTTATAACGGTTTTTACTAAAAATGATTTATTGACCAAATTGAAATGAACAATGGTGATTGGAAGTGTTAAAAAAATAATCTTTCTGTCGGCTTTTTTTTTGTCACTGTAGTTCTAGCAATGACACAAATAAGTTACATTAACTTTCCCGACGACGTTTCGGCAGGGGTTGCTGCCTTCTGCAGGGGAACTTTATTTGGACAACAAGAAAAATACATTGCTTACATTATAATAACAATAATTGAAGCAATAAAAATACACTCACTTTAAAAAAATGTGTTTGAATTTAAACTGACATTGAAAATTTTATGATTTTTGATCTTTTTTTCTTCTGTAACTTTGCCAAACTACATCCGATTCTTGACTTCAAATTTTCTTCTTTTCTTTCAATATGCCTAATCTATAGCAAAAAAATATATAATTTTTAAAGTTTGCGAAGCAATGCAATCACAAGTCGGCTAGTACAAACTAATTACTTAAAACTGTTTGTCTAAAGTTTGAAAACTTATTTTTTTGTATTGTCTTCCAATTAACTGTGGGAGTATGTTTATCTTGATCTTCACAAATATGAATTTAAGTTTTTCGGTTCACAAGATTTTCAATTTTTTATTAATTCCCTAAGTTGTGAGTCTTCAACATTAAATTTCGAATCTTTATAAAAAAGTCTCTTTGATTTTTTGTTTTCAAAAATAAACCACACTAAGCCCACAATAAACTGTAACCATAAAAAATAATGACTGCATAAACATACAACAACTCTAGATCGAAAGGCTATATCAAAAAGATTGTTGGTTCTACCTGTATCACAAATAAAGACCTCAATTCTATCAGCTTAATAGGATTTTTTTTCCTCTTGTGCCTTTTAACGTTAAGACCATTTACTTTTCTTCCAATGATGTTTGCCATGTCCATTTTGATTTCTTTCAAACTACTCCATACTTCAAAACCTAATCAATTTGATAATTATGTGTATAGGACTATGTGCTTAGGTCTTTCAATAGATGGTATTAAAAGTTCTAAAAAAAAAAATTATAGATTGTTCATCCTTTTTTTTAAGTTTCTTGGAAAATAAAAATTTAACTTCATTGAAAAATTTCTTGTTTATTCCATACAAATAATTTTAAAGAGGCAAGAGCTTTTAATCATTTTAAAAGGGTTTATAAAAACATATAGCTAGCTATGTAGGTACCTACATTAAAAAGGCTTTCAAATTGATAGCAAAAAATAAAATCACGGGGAAAATAACCCAAAATTGTAGAAGGTATAAAACTAAAAAAACAAATAATGATTGGAAATACTTTTCGTTTTTGGTATGTGTCACATGGAAGTGTTTCAAAAAATGCATTTTTGCTCTTACAACAAAAAAAAAAACTACATTATTTGTAAATCATAATTAAACAAACATCTAAAGTTTACATTTTACATTAACTGAATTCGTTGAATGTAAACACTATCTGAAAATTTGTTCACTTCTCGTTACAACTTTTATACCACACGAATATGTTTGTATAAAAAAATTATTGACTCTACAAAAACATACATACATACAATACCCAGAATATGTGGAGAAAAATATAGTCTATAAAAGGAAATCACAAACAGAAAACTTTGCAATGGAATACGTAGATATACCTACATGATGATGGTGAAGCATTTTAATTAAATTTACTGCAACTAGATCAAAGCATCCTTTTAAGCGGATGCACGTAGTACGTAACTCGTATTCACTATACTGTCCTACAGCCAACAGGAAGCAAACTATTTTTTGTTGTTGTATGAAAATATGAGGGAGCAGGATAATTTAATCTGAGGGTTGAATTTATTCAAACCGAAAACAAAAATAAATGCAAGCCTTAAGGTAGCATGAGACTATCATATCCCAAAAATATTATGTCTATATAAATGCACATTGCCATATCAGTGTATTTGATTTTTTCCGGAACAAATATACCGAACAGTATTATAGAGCACAAAAATACTGCAGAGATTGAAGATATTGAATAGCGGTTATTTGAGATTTTTTTGAATGTATTGTTGAATTAATTGAATGCGTATGTTCAAGTATTTTATGAGTACATCAAAGGTTGAATTTCAAATAAATAATTTCGAACACCAAGTTAAGGTTCTTTAAAACGGCCGGCCCTGCAAACTAACTCCCAAAAGAATAAACTCCCACTGGCCAAAATTAACGAACTCCAACCGAATTTTTAAGTGGGACTTAGTCATAAATTTGTGAGTTAGTTCAGTTGTCCAAACGAACTTAGTCCTAGTTTAAGAAATTGGGAGTTAGTTCATTTTGCCAAAAAGTTAGTTTTTTTACTTGCAATATACGTAGTATGTATTAGGGCAAGTTTAGGATTCGTGCAAAAAAAAATCGAGGTAATAATTTTCCCTAACATTACGATGACAGAGAACAAGAAAAAAGTGGATCTCGCAATTCTGTCTGTCTGTCTGTCTGCACCTCGACCTGCAGCATATACGGCTGAAGCGATTTTCTTCAAACTTTGAACTAAAGGTTCTTATGTGTTCCCTAGAGGGGAAATTGAAATTTGTTTTTAGCTCAAAAAATAACGGTACCTGTAATACAACCAATATACAAAAACTGATTTATTTCAAAATCGTTTGAGCCGAAAAAAAAAATATTCCGAGGTACTAAAATTACTAAAATAAATATTTTGGTGGAAAAAAAAATTATAACGGTTATTAACGGTACCTGTCATACAACCGATTTTTTGGTTTTCAAATTTCTCGTTAACTACTACACCGATTTCAACCAAAATTTTATACAAAAAGTCGCTTACAATTTTAACAATTTTGCTATAAAAATAATTTTTGGATGTAAAAATTTTTTTTTTTTGAAAATTCAATATCTTGAAAACGGGCTAGCCAAAATTTATTTAAAAAAATGTTCAAGATTTTTTATACATACAAAATTAATTTAAAAAAAAACCGCTCTAACCATTTTTGAATTTTTTTTTTTTCATAAATTCATATTAGTAAAACTAATCCGATGGCCTACTTTTTTTAGCACTATCTGTTTTAGCTATTAAAATAACTAATTTATAATAATTCATAGTAATCATTTATATTTTAAATGGTTTTTAAACTTTTTTTGTAATGATATCATAATGTTATGGAACCAATAAATATGTACATTGTCTATTTCAAGCTACGTTAAAGTTCTAAGCTACGAGAGCAAGTTTTGTGCCCTTTTTTTTTAATTTTTAAGCAAATGAAGGGATTTCGCATGCGAACCATGAATTTGCAAGTGGGTGGAGAAATAGTTAACTACTTTATACTGAAAAAGTATTTTTTAAAAAATTCGCGCGAATTTTAAAAAAATACTTTGTATATTTTGTATCAAAAATTTATTTTAAAAAGTTAAAATATTATTTTTAAAGCTAGCCCCCTGAACATTTAAAAAAAATTCAATTTTTCAGAATAATTTTTTGAAAATTAACGAACTTTTTAAAAATACTTTGTATACATGTGCAAAAAGTTGATTCGGAAAATTATAATTAGATAGATTGATAGATAGATAATTTCTTAATTTGAAAATATATAAATTATTTACAATATTTTTTCTTTAAGAATAAGGACATGGAAATTCTGCCAGAAAATTATTATTATTATTTTGAAATTGTATGTAAGTTAATTTTGAAAATGTTCAGGGGGCTATCTATAAGAACAAAATCTTAATTTTTTTTTTTTGAAAATGTATACAAAATATTTTTTAAAAAATCCGCTTTATATACATTTTCAAAAAGATAATTCGAAAAATATTTTTTTTTTTCCTAAAACAGCCCCCGCCTTCTTATCATTTTAAAAATTACTTATAATAAAATTTCGAAAACAAAATAACAATTTTTCAATATAACTTTCTGAAAATATATACAAAGTATTTTTTTTTTTAAACTCGGGCATATTATATTATGTTCAAAAAAAAAATTCCTTATTAACGCCTCTATTAGGAATTAATTGGAAAAGTATGTTTACTTGCTTTATAGGGCAATTATTTATTAGTTTCGTATAAAAAAAAATTGAGTTTTTAATCAAAACTAATAGTTATTTAAGCCAGGACTTCCGTACGTATTGTACTAGCGCATCTAGAACGGTTAGCTGCCGTGCACTGATTTCGGTTTCATCAAGTTTTCTCGAAAACGGCTTTAACGATTTTGATTAAACTTCGTACATATAATATCTTGAACAGTTTTATTAACACTATATACCAGGTTTTTTTTTCAAAAAAAATTGAATAACAGAAATAAGATTAATTTCAGCAAGCCATTTTTTAATTTAACCATAAGTTATCAATGTTGAAGAATTTTAAATTTATAGTCAGTTTTTTTTTAAACTACCTACATATTCTTATAAAAAGTAATATGGAAAAAACAACCATTTATTTCTTACATGCTCGATTAATGTCATTTTCACCTTAGCTGCTAGCAAATTACACAAAAATTTAAGTCTATTAACTTCGCTGAAGGTGTGCAAAAGTGCCAACATAATTTTTCAGTGTAAACTTAAATACCGACATTATTTTTTTGTCTTTGTTCAGACAACACCCAGAGGGTAATTTTATGTATTTAATTCGGCTTACCGTTTAAAATGTATAATTCATATTAAATGAAACTACAAACAAATCAAATCAAAACCCATCAAGGCCAATTCATGAGTCGCGTATTTATAATTTTTGTTTGTGTGTCACCGATTTGATCCTTGTCAAGAGAAAAGGATGAAATGAAAGTCAGTCAGACAAAATCAGATCTATTACAAACTATGGAGGGAGATAAAAACACTTTAACCTGAGTATTAAGAGGTCCTCTCCTCCAGTCCTGTCATTCTATATTACCAGCAACATCAAGTAGCTAGTTACATTAGGTACATTCAAAATTCAAGAAAGAAAATAAAAATCAAACCTAAGGGGGAAATAAAATTGAAAATCATCCGATTGTAACATCATTAACAATCAGGCCACAGACATAACGGTGACCGAATTCATCGGAAGAATTCTCCGTTTGGTTTTGGTGCTTTTGCTTTCCTATGTATCCCGCCCTTCTCAAGGTATATAAAATCCATTTTCTCTTTAATGATAATGAATCTTCAGAGAAAAACATCCGAAGAGGGTGCAAACGGATGCTACTAGTCTCGCTCTCGGTCCTCAAAGCGTGTCCCACTCATACCATCCTGGTTTCTAGCATAACACCGAAGCAAGCAAAGCATAACCATTTGTACAGTGAAATGGTTTTAATGAGCACATAGTGCTTATAATCTTTCCAATCTGGTCATAAGCTTAATCGGGTTTCGGCATTCGGTCCGTTTATTTCGGGCCATGGGTGCCTAATCTGCTGGAACGTTTTTGGCAATTATCCCTTATTAAGTGATAAAATAATTAAAGAAAAAATCTCACATCGTTTTCAATAAAACTCTTCTAACTGATTGTGTCTTTTTCTCCAGTAAAACTAATCGAATTTATGTATTCCGAAAGTTGTATAGGGCCTGGTCTATAACGGCATCATCGTCATATGAATGTATACCTACATACGTGTTTAGCAGACTTTTTAAACTTTATGTCCTTTCTTTCTTCTCTTGCAGGATTTCGTTTTCTCATTTATATTATCGTCACGTTTGTTCCTGCGTCCGCATGAGTTATTGGGTAGACTATTGTCCTCTGTACCTGATAGTGGGTCCTTAGCCACATTAGCCGCATTACTAGCCGAATGACACATCGCTTCCCATACGATTTCCGCGATGAAAGGATCATGAGTCATGTTAAACATATCGTTTCGAGGTAAGTTATTTATATTCATCCAAGTCATTCAAGATTATATCATTGAAATGTTTTCTGATCCCTCTTGCCATACAAACAACAACAACAACAACCAAAACAGATGTTCTAATACTGGATTAGAGGAGTTAGTTTCGGAAATATTGAGTGCCTTGTTAAAACGCCTGACTGAATTAGAAAAACACGAAGGAGATTTACGTGCTTGTCAAAGTAATACTGACAAGGTTAGCATTAAAAATGATTAATGGAATTTGTTTTGTTTTTATTTTAGTTCTAGGGGTGTACCGCATAGATACATTTTCTTATTGTATACAGTTTTCTTTTTAGATAGATTTAATAGACTGCCCAACTCCATCACATTTCGCACAAATCTTATGTCGAATTGAAAGGAAATTGGCCAAACATGTTGGACCTGAAGAATTTCTACAGTGTAGCAATAACGTACTTTTGGATAAACAAGTAAGTTGAATAAAAACATACAAATATAAAAAGTAAATAGAAAAAAAAAAATAATACATTTGTAAAAATACAAAATAAAACATTTGGAGGACATTGGTACAATGTATTTATTAATATTTTTCCTTAGATCTTGTGGTAGAAAAACTACCTAACGAACAATATTTTTCTAAAGAAATAGGAATTTTGCCCAAAATGCCAATTCAAATTTCCATTTACACAAGGTTTTAGCACTTTCTGGCTCGAAAAAATACCAGCCCAGTTGATGTTCACTCAAAAGTGAGTGGGAATTTCTTCGCCCAATGTTTTTCAATTTTCTGATAATTTGTTTAAAATAGAAATTTGCAAGAAATATGCAACAACAAGAGAATACCATTTTAAAGGAAATTTTATGATGCATAAACGCAAAATTGTTTTTGTAGTGTTTCAAAAAAAAAAATGCATTTGCATAGAAATGCTAGCCCGAGTTATGAGGAAACTAATTTCGAAGTCAATTTAAAAATTGGTATGCAGCTAAAATAATGCGCAAAACTGATACATACGAACTTGCTCTTGAAGTAAATAACTATAATATATGTAGTTTGTAATTATGCGTAGCCAAGATTTTAAAATAATGAAAATGAAGAAATTTAGAAATAAAATTAATAGGTAATTAAATTACATATAAATATTTAAGTAGTATAACTATCATCAAACTGATGAGTACATCTGCCATTACCTTGTCGAAATGCATCGAATTGAAGACGCCACTTGATCTTATTTTTAATTAAATAATAAAAATTAAATTTAATCAAATTTCTCAAAACCGTCTTTAAAAAATAGAAATAATTAGGCGTCATTTTTAAAATATTTAAAATAATTCAGATTTTTTCAAAAACAAGTTTTTTTAAAAGTTTTGGTATACAACAATTGATATTATAACTTCTTAGAAGCTTCTACATAATAAAAAATAAGAAAAAAACACTAGCTACACCGTTTTCAAAAAATTCAAAATAAATAAAATGCACGACTGCATCGCGAACTTGATCTCGTAGCTAACAACTTTAAAGTATTTATAATTTGAAGGTGATTGCTTTGGTTCAATAATGTTATGACAACACTGAAAAAAAGAAATTAAAAAAACAAGAAATCAATTTTTTAATTAAATTCCAAATTTTTTCATCTTCGTTATTATACATTAAATCGTAAGAAGGCTATTTTTAAAAACTTTTTTATATTAATTTTTTTTTTTTAATTAAAAAAAATAATACAATTTGGTACAAAATAAAAAAAATACTCATTGATTCGTTTTTAAGACATTGAATTTTCAAGAAAAGAATAATACTTTTTTAAAAATTCAAAACTAATTTTGAAATTTTCAAAAAAAAATAGTTAGAGCCGTTTTTGAGATAAATCACTTTTTGTATATTGGTTTTATTGCAGGACCCACTGTTTTCGCGTTCTCTATCATCGTAGTGTTTAGGAAAATTATTATTTCGAGTTCGATTACTCGATTACGATTTACGAATCTATAAAATTGCCCTACAGTACCTTTAATGCAGGTAAAATGATTAGTTCTACAGTGCTACCAAAAATAAACATTTTTCAAAAATAACAAATTAACCTAAAAGAAGCCTTGCAAAATTGTATCAACATTTGTATTCTTAGTAAAAAATAATATACAGAGTAATTCGCATAAGATGCAACTAAAAGCTAGAGCTTGGGTCGATACAAGAAAACAATGGGGCATATTCATAGTCGCAGATAGACCCAGGTTTAACTAAACTACAGTTTAAGACAATTTTGGCTCAATGAATGCAGACCGATTTTAATTACAAATTGTTGGTTTTATATTTGTATAAGATAACTAACTTGGTATACTACACAAATAGCTTCTAATATTTTGAAATGATAACCTTAGAAAAATAGAATCAACGTCCGAAAATTCAACCAACGCTATGTTTAACTTAGACCCAGGTCTAAAATGACTATGAACAACGGCGTATACAGGGGGGGTCACACAGGGGCGGGGTCACAGGGTCATGTTTCCCCCCCCCCCCCCCCCCCGAGAACTCAAGATAATTTTGTTGATCTGAAATAATTATTTAGTAACCACATACAAAAAAAAGCAAGTTGGTTACCTAGAAAGCTAATATGATTTTCGATTGGTAAATTCAGAATTCAATAGAAAATTTGAATGTTGGTAACTTGGATTTCAATAAGGAATTTAATTTTCATGGCAATGAAATACCTACCTACCATATTATGTATTCAATTGATGCAACTAAGATTTTCTTCCTCGTACCTCAAATTTAAGATAACAACAAACTTCTCATATGATAATACATTCAAATCTTAAAATATATACATAAACAATCATAGGTTCCGTTTTAAGATGACAGCCAAAACCTGTTTAACCAAACAGAAATTAAAGACTGTAGTTGTTTCCAAATGTTCACTCAGTAAAGTAAAACCAATAGGATTTTGAAAAAGAACATTTTATATTTCTGAAAATATAATCTTTAAACACATTATAGAACACCATATAGAAATTGTTTTATTTGATTTCTGTATGACAGAGTAGATTATTTTTAAAAGCAAACAAACATATCTACATAATGTGAGTGACAACTTTCGATTTATTGTTATTCTTACCAAAAAATGTTAATGTGAACGAGAAATAGTCATAAATATATAAAACTATGATGAAAACCTATTATGATAGGATTTTGTTTGCACTTATTCAACATTTATGATCGAAAAATAATGTTGTTAATATGCATGTGGATTATTTTTACAAAGGAACCTATGAATCCCGTAATGCAAAAGCTTATAGCTATGGTAAAGGCGATTTATTGGAACTCCTCCTTGGTGACCGTTTGACCAGTCAAATGGAATCCTTGATAAAATTACGACAAGGTTCACAGAATTTAACAACTTTGTCAATTATTTTTATCAGAAAGGCTTTACTGGTAAGAAAGATAAAAAGATTAGGTATATTTGTTGTACATATTTATTTTGCCTTTCACTTTGCCATCCTGGCAGTCTTAAGCTGGCCATACACGACCGAGCCGAACAGCTCGGAGCTATTTGGTTCCGGTCTCTCATGGAGAAAATGAGACAGTTAGTTGTTTTTTGTGATAATTGTATTATACAATTTAATGAGAAGAGTGAGAAAGTAGGATTTTATTATTTAGTAACGGTGCGGTGGAGCGATTGGAAAGTTGGAAGCAAACATAACTGCTAGGCTTGCTGATTCCCCGCAGACGATAGAGCCGAACATTCGAAGGTTCATGTTCGTGGATTTTGGACTGGCTGAAAATCCAAATTCTGCGGCCGAACCAAACGAAGCCATCTGAGTTTTCCCACTCACGGGCAATTTTGGTTCACCTCCGGTCCGTTCGGCTCGTTGGTTCGGTCACGTATGGCCAGCTTAGAAACCAAATTATTTTTTTTTTCAAATCAGAAGCATATACAAATCACTCCTGAACTTTTTTCACACTTTTTATTGAAAAGCAACGAAAACGAATCTTTATATTCAATTAAAATACGAATTTGTAATGTTTTTAAATTTTTCCACTATTGTTATTGTATAAGCAATTTGCCCAAGTGGTCATTTTTGAAAATCAGAACTATTGTTTTCATTTTCAGTAGTAAATATTTATATTTTACTGTTTACTTAAATTTCAGAAACAGAAAAGAGAGTACCTTATGTTATTTTACTAATATTTCCTGCATCTTCAATTCAAATTAGAACTAGCTGAAATAAATTCTGAACAAAATTCAAAACAAATGACCCAGCGAATCCAATATTTTTACCTCAGTATTTTGATTGCTAAACTCAGATTTGTTGTTCAGGCAACTGGAGACCGCTGTATGCTGTGGCTGAGGTCCTCCAAAACAAAAAATGTAGGGCTGGCCACGAGACGAGACTCTGAGAGACTTTTGTAAGTCTCGGTCTCGTTAAAATCGAAAATTTTCTGTCTCGTCTCGGTCTCGTCTCCGAAAAATACGATTTCCGGACAAACTGTTGATTATTGGAACGAAATATTTTCAATTATCGTTTGAATATGTGCAGAAGAAAATAAGTATTTAACTGAAATTGGATTTTTTTAATTTATTAGACTCTCTGTAAATGTCGGTCCAAATATACAGTCTCGTCTCGGTTGCTTTAAAGGCAGTCTCGCCTCGTCTAGTCTCGTTCTCGTCATGCGAAATCGAGACCGAGACTTTTCTAGTCTCGTGGCCAGCCCTAAAAAAATGTTACATTAAGGTATAGAAACGAATAGCCCGTTATACTAATACAATACGTTTTCACTGGGCCAAATGAGGTAATTTCGTTGAAAATTTCCAAATGAGATCCGAAATTACATCATTTCCCATACAAATTCTTATTTCCAAATGAGCTAATTTCAACCAATAGCGTAATGGTTAGTGCGTTGGACTTTCACGCTAGAGATCTAGGTTCACTTCCCAGCCTCGTCCACCTAAAAACTTCAGGGCTACTGTCTCTTTGGACGCATTGACAAATCCTCGAAGAGTTATCGCTTGTGATGAATAAGTGCTTCTCATCTAACCGTTCGGATTCGGCATATAATTGTAGGTCCCTCTCATTCCTGTCGACACGTGCACACAGGAATGTTGGCGAGTTTTTAGTCACTAGGCCTGGTTCCTCACGAGCCGTTGTGCCACCCAATTTATTTTTTATATAAATGTATTATAGTATAGTTAATTAAGACTTTTTCCCTTTTCTTGTTTATACCCACAGTAAAATATAAAACAAAAAAATATATGGCACTTGACTTCTTATAAATAGTGCTTTGCATAAGTATAAACGCACCAGTAAAAATGCATTTTATAGAAAACTGGAAATGGAAGCGACACCTTACTATTTATTTTCCCTAGCGTTGTTTAGAAAATAAAAACAGATTTTTTTCGTATTGCAGAAGTATAAACGCACTATGCAAATTTCGTTTAAGCTTCATTTACTTATGAGTTTCGAGATGACAAACAACGAAGCCGCGTGGTATACATTTAAGCGATACGGAAAAGGCCAAAATTCAAGACTTTCGTGCAAGTATCCTAAGATGTAGGCCTATTCTTAGGAAAATTTCGAGATTGGGTCGTTTTTCCGTAATTTCATACCAGATCCAGAATCTTATGGAACGAAAATAAGACCCGGGGTTCGCAGATGCTGACACGTCGCGATAATAACCGAACAATCAATGTTACATATAATTCGGTGCATTTTTTGAGTGAAATTCGTTACGAATTGGGGTTAGGCGTTTCATTTTCGACAGTTTTTCGTACTTTAAGAAGCAGTGGAGTGATTTTTCGGGGCAAAATGGCGCCAGCTCTAAATCTGACAAACGCCCACAAACAAAAGATATTGGAATTTACCCGTCAAAATATGGACCGCTATTGGAAAACCGTACTTAACATTTTATTATTTAACGCCTTTTGTGCCAATAACCGTTAAAACCATCTGGCCATCAAGGCTTAACTACTTGTTGTCACTGAAAACAATCTTTGTAAAAAAAAATGCACTAGATTGTGGTATTAAATTAATTTTTGAAATAAGGGTAAACTCCAACATCTTTTGTTTGTGCGCTGTTGTCAGATTTGGAGCTGACGCCATTTTGCCCCTAACAATAACTCTACTGCAAAGTACGAAAAACCGTCGAAAATGAAACGCCTAACCCCAATTCGTAACGAATTGCACTCAAAAATTGCACCCCATTAGATGCAACATTGATTGTTCGGCTGTTATCGCAACGTGTCAGCATCTGCGGACCCCCGGGTCTTATTTTCGTTCCATAAGATTTTGGATCTGGTATGAAATTACGGAAAAACGACCCAATCTCGAAATTTTCCTAAGAATAGCCCTACATCTTAGGATACTTGAACGAAAGTCTTGAATTTTTGCCTTTTCCGTATTTCTTAAATGTATACCACGCGGCTACGTTGGTTGTCATCTCGAAACTCATAATTAAATGAAGCTTAATTGAGATTTGCATAGTGCGTGTATACTTCTGCAATACGAAAAAATCTGTTTTTATTTTCTAAACAACGCTAGGGAAAATAACGGGATTTTTTTATTTGCTCAATTCCCTTGTTTACTGATGCCATTAAATAAAAAAATAGTAAGGTGTCGCTTCCATTTCCTGTTTTCTATAAAATGCATTTTTACAGGTGCGTTTATACTTATGCAAAGCACTGTATAAGTCTATGTTATTTTTTTCGGCGTGACCCCCCCCCCCCCAAGAAGTAAGGCTGTATACGCCCCTGACTATGAATATGCCCCAATGTGTGAAATGGGGGGGGCGGTCTATTTCTTTCCGTTGTGGCGGGATTATTTTCTAAGAAATTGACTTGAAATTAAAAAAAAAAAAATATATATATATATATGCATATTAAAAACAACAGCAACACTTAAAATATTATGCCATAGATTTTTTTTAAACAAGATAGTGAGTTGTTACTAAATATTAAATTTTCAAAACCAACATTTTGGGAAAAAAAAATGAAATCTTTTTTTTTTTTCAAGTTGACATTTTAATACAATACAAGTAATAATATTCAAAGTTTTTACCAATTTTTACACAAACACTAAAAAGCAGTTGATGTTTGGACTTTTTCTTTAAAAATTAAAAAACTAGGGAAACAAACTTCCTCATAAGATGTATGGCGTTTTGTATTGTCGTTGCTTTTATTAACACTTTTCTTTCGTTTCACTAAGGTCTACCTTGAGATTGTTTTACTCCCCACGCACCCAAGAAGTTTTCACTTAAGAAAATACACACTCTGTAAGTACCTTGAATTCGTCTTTGAAACAGTTTGTCGGTGAGCGTGTTTGGATTTGGGCCAACTCTTATTCTATGGCTAACGATGAATTGGCGCCTAGGACTCGATAATAGTCAAAATTAATATAAACTACCTACAAAACAAGAAATTATTATAAACTACCTATTTACCGCCCAACCCTTCGAAAGCATTTGTTTGCTTTAGCTTACTGAACTCATAAAAATAGTCGCACTCCCTCGAATACGTGCCTTTTTATTTAACATCAATCACTATAAATTATACCACACAGTATTTTAATATTTTTCTATTATTTTAAAAATATAAGGCGTTCCTTAATTATATAACTTCCCCAAAGTATCATGGACTACCATCAGTCTCCCTTAAAAAAAAAAATTAACAAGCTAAACACGATCCCACCAATAACACTCATTTCCGCATTTTTGTGCTAATAAAACAAATGTCTCCTTTCGCTATTAAATCTCTTCGCCTGTTATAACATTATTAAGTTACAGAACAACTAAATTAACATGTCTGCACGAAAAATAATAATATTCACAAATTCATTAAGTACTCAACTTCAAAACACTTTGCGTGATGTTGTATAACAACTTGTACATAATACAAAGCACCATAAAATAATTATTCTATTCGTTCAAATTAAATAATAAAAAAAAAATGTCTCATCTAAGTCTACCCTCGTCTTATACGTGCATCGCATTACAATATATATTTTTGAATATCCTTATACATACACTCCCAAACAGATATAAACAGGAAATCACTCCCCCTTTCAATAACGTGCAAACCATCACTTACTATACGAGGACAATGAATGAAATTGACATTCTTCGACATAGAAATTCCTTTAAGAGGTGGCGATGGCGGGAGGACCAAGCGACCCTGACTTTTAATGTCTGCCTTTCCTAGCCTAGCCCACCATATAAAAGAAAACAAACAAATACTTTATATTGGCGGCGAGTTGACACCCTCACTCCTCGTGCAATGAATCTATTATTTGACATTAATGTGTGTAATATAATTCGATCTCAAATAGGAAGTGAAATAATTTCCCCAGGATTAAATCGTTATTATTGTATGTTGATCCAAGAAATACAATTAGTCGTAATTTGTTTGTATTGATATTCGCAAACCATGGCCGTTTATGAAGCTTTTTAGACAAAGGTAGGACTTGGGTCATACATATTTGTCTATGTATTTATGTATGTATGTGTATACATTTATGTAAGAATCCTCTAACAAAAAATGTCCTTAAAATCTTAATAACTATTCGAAATAAACTTTTAGAAACTGTCAAGTGCTTTCTTAAGGGCAAATAGAGCCAACTTGGCCACTTACATACACACACACATATATTTTGGGCCATCAAAGTATTTCCAAAAAATATGGTAACGATACATCCATTAAGTTCTCTGGCAAGAGTACCTATACAAATATCTACTAAAAAGTTTCTGTTTGTAACGAACCCTTCAAGGACATTATTTTACCATGCAAGGCCATTTCGTTGTCGTTTGTTTTTTTGCTTTTAAGGGAATTATGTACATATGAATGTAACATCAACAATAATTGAAACCCATTTTATTTATCTTTTTGAAGGAACATTTTTGAATTATCAGCAAAAAAGTGCCAATCATATTGTTTGCTAATTTTTAAGAAAGTTTTAAATTGATTGCCCTTGTCAAATATTTTTGTTTATGGGAGAGCTTTGAAAGTTATGTTTATTTTATAATATGTGCATTTTATGTATTAGAAATGTCGGCCTTTATTAGAATCAATATTTTGAAATCTTCGGATATTGGTTATTCAAAGGACGAAATGTAATATGTTTGAAGTATTTGTTTGTGTATTTTGTACAAATTTCCCAACAAAAATCATAACGACACCTGAAAGTATTACTTACTTACTTTACTTACTTTTGATGGCGCTCACAGCCCAGGATGGGCTTCGGCCTCAACTTACAAGCCCCTCCAGCCAGCTCTGTTCCTAGCTAGCCGCTTCCAGTTGCGCACACCGAGTGCTTTGATTTCGTCATTCACTTGATTGCGCCACCTGTTACGGGTTCTTCCTCTGCTGCGTACCCCATCGGGGTTAGATTCGAAGACTCGTCGGGACGTGCCCCAGCCATCTCAGCCGCTGTATTTTCAGCTTTTTGACCAGGTCAACGTCGCTGTATAGCCCGTATAGCTCGTCGTTGAATCTTCTCCTCCATACTCCTTCGATACTCACCGGACCGAAAATCACACGAAGAATCTTCCTCTCAGAGCACCCTAGCAGATTTGTATCCGAATCTTTCAGTGTCCATGCTTCTGACCCATAAAGCAGGACCGGGATGATAAGGGTCTTGTATAAAGTCTCCTTGGTTCTCTGAGAGAGGGCCTTACTACTTAAATGCCTTCTTAGACCGAAGAAACAGCGGTTGGCAAGAGTAATTCTTCGCTTGATCTCTGCACTGATGTCATTCTGCGATGTAAAAGTGGAGCCCAGGTGGACAAAGTCCTTGACAACTTCGAAGTTATATCTGTCCAGCGTGATATTTTGCCCGAGTCGACGATGTTGAGATTCCTCTCTCGATGACAGCATATACTTCGTCTTGTCCTCATTAACCGCCAATCCCATTTTAGCCGCCTCCGATTCAATGCCCGCAAATGCCCCTGCCACAGCTCGCTTCGTTCTGACGACAATGTCTATGTCATCCGCATATGCAAGCAATTGAACGGACTTTTGATAGATTGTACCGCTGGTGTGCGTTGCGTACAATGGCTTCAAGAACGATGTTGAATAGGTTGCATGAGAACGCGTCGCTTGCCTTAATCCTTTCTCAACATCAAAGGAATCGGTGGTGTTCTTACCAATTTTGACGGAGCAGCGAAATTTCTCCATCGTCATCCTGCACAGGCGGACGAGTTTTGGTATGGATGCCGAGACTCGACATGGCTCTGTATAATTCGTCACTTTTCACGCTATCATACGCGACTTTAAAATCGATAAAAAGGTGGTGTGTATCGATCTGGAATTCCCGGGATTTTTCTAAAATCTGTCGAAATGTGAACATTTGATCGACGGTTGACTTGCCTGGCCTAAAACCACAATTATAGGGGCCGATCAGATCGTTGACAAAAGGTTTTAAGCGGTCACACAGGATGGCCGACAAGATTTTATAAGCGACGTTTAGGAGACTAATTCTTCTGTAGTTGGTACATTTCAGAACATCTCCCTTTTTATGGATGGGGCACACTTTACCGAGGTTCCATTTATCGGGCATACTTTCCTCCGACCAAATTTTGCAGATGAGCTGGTGTATGCTCCTAGCCAATTCATCTCCCGCTGATTTAAATAGTTCGGCTTGTAAGCCATCCGCACCAGCAGCCTTGTACGACTTAAGTTTGGATATCGCCAGCCGCACTTCGGTTAGGTCGGGTGGACGGAACTCTTGAAGTACTCTTGACCTGAAAGTATTGAACTTCCAATTCAAAATTTATTGGCCTCCCCATAGTTATCTTCCAAAAAGGCCATCACTGTTTTCAAAAAGTCATACATTTTAGCATACGATGTGTCTTAAAGAAATTAGTTATTCATTTATGTAGTAATAAAATTTGTACAGAAATATTAATTGTATGTGTGAGCTGTGAGATATGCTCAAAATTACTCACGTGCTTGTCCTTTTTTGACGTTTTAGACTAGGATATCTTGACAACCTTCAATTCTGAAGTTAAATTTAAAATCACTTTTTCATAACATTTGGAAACTTTTAATCCTGTGTGTTATCGAACATAAAATAATATTCAAAGGTGTTTTCTCGTGATAACACTTGCAGTTAGGCTGCATAGCTTCCGCTCCGTCATATTTAACATTGAAGGTTTTGAATGAACAGCAACCACTCGTGTTGACTACCACCGAGTATTACATTTGGCTGGAATTATTGCAATTTCATGCCAGTGTCAAATCTTTCATACAATTTCCCTACTTACACATATGCAACGAATTGTTGCGGTGATAACGGAGAGGGGAAAAAGAAAGAACCCGAATGAATAACATTTAACTAAAATTTAATAAGGAATTGTTTGATTGTTTTTTTAAAACTCGAGTTGTTATTTCGGTCGGACCTTACCTCTACCACAACAAGCCGTGTTACAATTGTAAAAATGCTAGTTGTCCAAATGCAATTGTAAAATTAGAAAAAACTTTCATTTGGATGGGCACGATCAGGTGACCTCGGTGGTGCAATGCGTAGTGCAGCGGCCTCTGAGGAAGCTTCGTCTAGGTTCCAATCCAGTTGACGGCAAAACAATTTACAAATTAAAATTGGAACTATAGACTAAGCACCACTAAAAAGAGAATCTGATGATTGGTTTGGCAGCCATGAAATTGCAATAATTCCAGCCTATGTAATACTCGGTGGTAGCCAACACAAGTGGTTGTTGTTCATTCAAAACCTTCATAAAATAATATTATTATTTAAACTAATTCCTTTTTTCGTGACCTTTTTTTTCTAAATAAGATTTCCCTCTAGTGGGCTATAGATCCGAAATTGTTTATCATTTTTTAACCACAGGTCTAAAAAAGGTTGAAAACGTCACTTGAAAGTAACATCAAAAAACAAAAACTGACCTATAACCCACTAGAGGGAATTCTTAATTATTATTCAAAATCATATAGTACATATGTACATACATACATACATATATATTTTTTCATAAACCGAATTATTTCAATCCACTTGGGCCATAATTATCATAATAAAATCTTGGTTGATCAATTTTTCCCAACAAATTGTTAGGACAAACTATTGTGAAAACGTTTTTTACCAGGCAAGTTTTGAAGATGAGGTATTTATTGATCGTGAAGGCGTGGTCATGGAGCCACATTGGCTGGTATTTTTGAAACAATTGGTTGGTTAACATTTAAAGTAAAAATTTATTGGTGGTTTGAATAAAATGAAGCACTTGCTCAGAGTAAGTGATTCTTAATCATATGAAGCATGTGAGCATGTGTTGCTCAATATATCCATTTGGACACCTGATCTAAAAAGTTAGTTTTTGACGGCATATACTCAGTTATTTGCACTTACTCTGAGCAAGTGCTCTATTTTATTCATACTACCAATAAAAACTCATATTATATTGTTATTCTCGACCAATAAATTGTTATCTTTGTTCCTTAACTCAAAGAAATTTCTTTGTGGATGGCTTCTTTAAGGTGGCCGCTGTCAATAAAGCTTTATTTAAAAAAATAAAAATAATATGTAAATTCAATGTGTTGTTAAAATTAATAAGAAGCAGCGTGGATTGAAAAATTCTAACAAAATCAGTTCAGGCGTTAAAAAGATATGTGACTAAACTAAAACTAGACAGTTTAAACACAAAGGGCGAAACATTCCAATTTCTAACAGTCATAGCAGTATCACTCAGCTCAAAACAACATGTTGCATGTCTGCAGTGCAGCATTATTGGAACTACTTAAGATATAACAAGTAAAAAGTTAAAACAAATTTATTTAAATAAAACTTAAAGCCGGAACCACACTGGTGTCGTGGTATTGTGTTGTGCTGTGTTGTGGGGTCGAGTGTCGCTGTCATTCTATATATTTTATGCGCCACAAAGCGACACAACACGCGAGGCAAATGTAGTAGATATGAAATAAATTGCAGCGATAGCAAACACACGACAACAAACGAGATAATTGTGGATCCAACTTAAGTCATTAATATGACACCTAACCGTTATAAATTAGCTAAGACAAATATGTATTGTAATTTTTCCTAGAGAATCGCATAAAAGCTATCTGCACAAAATTTAAAACATATAGCCTAGTACGCTGCTGATGCAAAACGAAATTTTTCTTTGGTCTCCAACGCGACAGCGAAATTCTTACGGAAACCACAGCGAAAAAATTCTCTTTGAAAGTGTCACCAATTACAAATAAAAAAAAAAACAAACACAAAGCGAAAACAATCACAGAAAGCCATGCTGTAATAAAAGAAAAACAAATACAAAAAACACGAATGCCACTCAAATGTCATTTTTCCGCGCACAATTAATGGTCTGGTCAGGTTCTGTGCGAAGAAAGGGTGTAGACTTCTCCTGCAAAACAAAATGCTGAACGAAATTTTTCGTTTATGACTTCCTTGTGTCATTTTTTTAAGGGATTTTTCGTTTCGCATCAGCAGCGTACTAGGCTTATGTTTCTGGACGTACGGACGAGCAAACGTGAACACAAAAAGACCGACTTCTTATTGCTCCATCATTGGAATGCTAATTTTGTTCTTCTTCGAAAAAGTAGTAGATTTTCTAACAAATATATTAACGGTCGGGACATTCTTATGCTAGGTTTCCACTTGTCATTGAAAAGACGCAAATTGACACACTTTCCAGGACATGGTCGCTTTTATCAACTTTTATCTTGGAAAGTTTGCCAATTTTGTTTGTCAATTTTTGTATGTCTTTTCAATGACAAGTGGAAACCTAGTATTACTAAAATGAAAAATCCATGGCGTATACAGGACTAATTTTTTTTTATGATTTTTAAAAGAAATACCTCATCAAAAGGAACTAGGAAT
This sequence comes from Melangyna quadrimaculata, assembly GCA_949320155.1. Lineage (NCBI taxonomy): Eukaryota > Metazoa > Arthropoda > Insecta > Diptera > Syrphidae > Melangyna > Melangyna quadrimaculata. The sequence goes on along the minus strand of OX439485.1, from coordinate 174,747,948 downwards.
AAAAGCGCAGTTTTGCTTTTAGTTCTGTCTGAAGATGGTTTAATTAAATGTAACTTAGGAAAAAAAAAGCAAGACAGGACATATGTGAATTCTCCTCCTTCAGAATTGCATTGAAAATTTCTAAAGCACCATAGAAATGTTCTTTGAACCCTTTGCGTCCTTCACTGATGCAACGAACTCAGTAACTGCTTTATGCAAAAATTTCAATGGGAAAGACCATGAAATGTTCTTATAAAGGGCCTCTGAATTTTGTTGCATCCATGGCGGACGCAGGGCGGGATTGAAGGGGTGGGAATGGACCAAAAAGAATATTAGGTGCCTTCAGTATATAAATTGCACTCCTATTCACTCTAAGACAGGTCCGCATTGTTAATTTCTTTTGGGGACTTGTATCTGTATACTTGAAAAATAATTCTATTTAGTACCGTGTTTTTGTTGTATTTAAGATGGACATTTTTTTTTTAAGCGCAGACAAAAGTGTACAAAGCAAACACGACAAAAATTGCCAAAAAAAAATTTGAAAAAATGTTTTTTTTCAAAATTCCTCCTTATGTGTTTTTTGTCTACGCGTCTGCTGTTTCTGATTTCACTATCCATTTTCAATATCAAACTTAGTGTCGAATTTTATTTGACAAAGAAAGCGGAAACCATAAAACACACTCATACATTTGTATATACTGCCTTTTATTATGCTCTACCACATAGTCAAAACCAAAAAAATACCTACAACTAATTCGTTTGGATTCGGTTTTACTTTGTGAATATGGGAGATCCTGATTAAGGACGCACAAATACCATTTGATGCTTCGGCTAAAAGTTTACATAATAGGAAATTCCTCCCAAATATGTAAAACAAAAAGCATTAAATCGCTGGCATCCTACAAAATCCCGGCAACGCGCTCACAACTTTTCTGTTTATAGTTGGTATAAAATGAGGGGGGAAATGGTGCGGCGCGCGCTTTGACATAGTCGTCGCCGTTGCTTTCAATCTCAAATAGAATTTTTAATGGAATTTAATTTTTGTTTTTCTGTTCAGCTTTTATCCTTGAAATTTCTTTGGCCTGGTTTGGTTTTGTTTGTCTAACAATAGCAACGAAATGGAATTGAAGAGCTCGTTAACAATACAGAGTAGGTACTTCGGCAAAAAAAAAAAAAAAAAGTGTTTGTATGTGAGTGTCCTTTGGGTTGCGTATATGTTTATCTAATTTCTTAGTTTATTGTTATTTGTTTGCCGTGTGTGTATAGGAACGGTTAGTCGGGGCGTTAGGCAACGAGAACTGAATGAATAAACATGAGAATATCAATTGCCCTCTGGGAATATAAAGAAGGCCTTTTGGTTCCAGGATTCATTACTCCAAACGAGGTGGAGTGGAATTGAGTTATTGAGTTACAACACATTTATAACCTCGATGAGTCATGACTAACAATAGATGATTGTATATTTTATTTCTTGAAAATTGTCCTCCGGTTTGATATATGCGTATGTGATTCGCTTAATAAAGGATAAAGGCATAAAGAAAGAGTGTTGATGTGTTTATTCACTTGAAATGATTTTTGTTTGTTCTTCATTTAAGTGTAGGTATGATCTAAAAATATCTACATAATTGTGTATTACCATAATAGCAACATAATGGAATGGTAAAATGCAATGAAGATAACCTATGCCTTTTTGAACACAATGGGGCATATTTATAGTCGCAGATAGACCCAGGTTTAGACCGATTTTAATTACAAATTGTTGGTTTTATATTTTTTAAAGATATTTAACTTGGTATACTACACAAATAGCTTCAAATATTTTGAAATGATAATCTTAAAAAAATAGAATTAACGTCCGTAAATTCAACCAAAGCTATGTTTAACTTAGACCCAGGTCTAAAATGACTATGAATATGCCCCAAATATTTGCGAATCTATTTAAAACAATGTTTGTATTTGGATTTTTTTGAATTTCATGAATAACTGAAGCATAAAGCCTAGGTACTCATCAAAAATGTTAGCTATTTAATTTTAAAAAATAGGTAACTTAATTCTAATTCCTTTCCATTATACCTATACACGCATATTTGATGGGAAAATAGCTGCTTTTTTGTATAAATAAATAAAATTAGCCTTTGACTAAAAACTGATAACTAAAAGCATTCAATCTTAATTAGAAAACTTGCTTTCAATTACAAGAAAAAATAGAAACCCTTTATTTCATAAATTTGAACTTGCTCTATAGGTCAAGTATTGGTTTCGTGTAAAAAAAAATTCAAGATTTTAATCAAAACTAACATAACGATGAAAGAGAAGTTCAAAAAAGTTATTTTCATAAAGACGTCCGTCGCGTCAGTCCGTTTGTCTTTGCGTCTATATGCGTCCTGATGAACATCGAGCTAGAGCCTAAATGTGGACGGATTTGCTTCAAATTTGATGTAAAGCATTTTTATGTGATTCCCTAAAGGTGAAATTCGAATTTTTGTTTTATCTCATCTAGAACGGGTAGCTGCCATACAACGGTTTTGATTGGCATGGAAAACCGTATTAATAATACTGTATACCACCTTTTTCTCAAAAAATTCGAATAATGGAAACAATATGTTTTTTTTTTTAATTGCCTTTTAATATACTACACTAGCGAGCAAAAAAATGGACATTCAAGTTTACCTTCTAAAAACAATAATCGCGATGGATACAATATCTATAATTAATTGTTAATAGGCTCGTTTTAAAGCTTAAACTTAAACCTTTAAATTAACGGTAAAATCAAAAAAATCCATTGGATAGTTTTCGCGCTATCCGCCATAATAACAAAAATAACAAATTATACTTGTTAGATTTAGCAAGACTTTGAAACATTGATATGCAATAAATGCGCCCGTAGTTGGTCTTTGGTGTTGATTGTGCTGTTAAAAGTGAATTTCAACATATAGTTACATCTGAGACTCCACCTACACCCATAATCCCCTTTCCCCATATACTTCCCTTCGCCTAACGGCTTTGCTAAATAACGGGTTCCCACCATTTTTGCTTACACAGCAAAACCTGTCACCTATGGACACACCCCCCTTTTCCCCTCTCACCAACAAGCGCATAAATTAAATAGTCATATTTCAGTTATTCAAATGAAATATGACTATTTCAATAACAAAGTGCATTCTTTTCCCACGGGAGCACTTCGCGACCGTGGCTACCTGTTGAATAATTCAACTAAAACATTTCAGTTGTTAATTCACCTTTCTTTAGAGAAGTGCAGCCATGCTTAGGACAGCGGCTTCTCTTTAGAAAAATAATAGTAAATATTCGTTAATAAAAATAATGGAAATGAAATAAAATAAATAAAATAAATAAAATAAATAAAATAAATAAAATAAATAAATAAAAAAAAAAAGAAAAAACAAATAAATGTTTTTTTTTACACGCTCGGTAACACACGACGTAAATGGCGCAGTCGGTAAACGAAAAACAAAAGTGCGAATAAGTGCAAATTTCGTTTAAAAAAACAAGTACGAACAAGTACAAATTCTGTTTAAAAAACAAGTACGAACAAGTACAAATTTTGTTTAAAACACAAGTGCGAATAAGTGCAAATTCTGTTTAAAAAACAAGTACGAACAAGTACAAATTTTGTTTAAAACACAAGTGCGAATAAGTGCAAATTCTGTTTAAAAAACAAGTACGAACAAGTACAAATTTTGCTTAAAACACAAGTGCGAATAAGTGCAAATTTTGTTTAAAAAACAAGTACGAACAAGTACAAATTCTGTTTAAAACACAAGTGCGAATAAGTACAAATTTCGTTTATAATAAGATGCCGCATACACGTTCTTCAACAGAAGCAGCAGCAGCAGCAGCAGCAACCGCAGCCGCAGCAGCATTAGCAGCAGCAACACCATCAAATTTAGGAGTAAGCCAAAATAATAATCCCTTAACTTTAAGTCTTGATCCAATTAAATATCTTAACGGGTTACCTACATTCAATGGTAACTACGAAAATTTAAACAATTTCATAGATTTATTAGACAGGGCTTATCCCTCATTAAGAAGGTTTGAACCAAGTGTTCAACTTATATTTTTGGATATTATTAAAAGTAAATTAATAGGAAAGGCTAGAGAAGCAATAGAAATTAATAATAATGCCTCCACCTGGGAGGAAATCAAGAAAGTCCTTTACCAATACTTTGGTGATAGGAAGTCAGTAGAACAGTTGTATGACGACCTACGAGGTCTTAAGTTTTATGACAGCTGCCAAAACTTTTACGACAGAATCAAGATATCCCTCAGAAGACTAAATTCTAAAACAAACCTTGACAAATCCTTACGTTCTTCTTTAGAAATAAAAAAAAATTGTGAAATGTCACTTAGACTTTTCACAAGCAAAATACCAGAGCCAATGAAGGGTATACTCATATGTAGACAACCTAAAACATTGGAGGAAGCCATGGATATTCTCCATGACGCTGGTTATGCATACACTAAATTTAATACCAATCGACAGAATAGAAACAATGACAATAATAATAATAGAAATAATAATCATAATAATCATAATAATAACCACAATAATAATCACAATAATAATCACAATAATAATCACAATAATAATAATAATAATCATAATAATCACAATAATAATCACAATAATAATCAGAATCATAACAATGGGTCTGGACAGAGCAGAAATTCTTATTCTGGCCAATCCCGATATAATAATAATAATAACAATAACCACAATCATAACAATGGGTCTGGACGACACAGAAACCAAGGTTCTGGTCAATCCAGAAATAATAATAATAACAATAACAACAATAATCCCTATAATGAAAACAGGAATTCTGGTTCTGGTCAATCCCGGAACAACAATAATAACAACAATTCAGGAAATTGGAGAAACCCTGATTCCGAACAGATGGATACATTATCGGCTTCCTACCAAAGAGAATCTCATACGTTAAATAACATCCAGGATTTTCAGGAAGAAAGCCTTCAGGCAGACTTCCCTATATAGTTATTAGTACAAAAAACAATAAATTTAAACTTAGAATACTTATTGACACAGGGTCAGAAACTAGTATTCTAAATCCAGGGTTATGCCACCCGAAATGGCAAACTAAACTAACAAACCCCATACAAATAAACACAGCAGGAAGTCCTATTTTTGCATTCAGTAAAGTGAAAATTCCTCTGTTCAAAGAATTCGGGATGGGTGATAAAACCGCAGAATTCTTGGAACATAAATTTCACGATACCTATGATGGACTAATAGGCAACAACATACTGCTACCAACAAAATCCTTAATAGATTTAGATAAAAAAATCTTATCTATAAATAACAAGGAAATTCCAATCTACTTCAATGAATATGAAGAAGAAAAAATGGAAATCCCACTTGTTAAATTAGAAGAGTATGAAAACCAAATTCCAAAATTGGAAATATATCATACGGAAACGAGTACAGCCCCGATTTCTGATCAAATCAGAATCAAACATTTAAATATCGAAGAAGTAAATTCAATTACTAAATTAATTTCAAATTATTCTGATATTTTTTACCAAAAAGGAAGCGATTTAACCTTCACAAATGCGATTAAGCATACAATTAGAACGGTTAACGACATTCCTATCTATACAAAAAATTATAGATACCCCCAAATACATAAAACTGAAGTATCCAAACAGATACAAGAAATGCTCGACCAAGGTATTATACGCTCTAGCAATTCTCCATACAATTCTCCAATATGGATTGTTCCCAAGAAGTTAGACGCTTCCGGTGAACAGAAATGGAGGATAGTTATTGATTATCGGAGACTAAATGAGGTCTCAATAGATGACAAGTTTCCTATTCCGAATATGGATGACATATTCGACAAACTAGGAAAATCTATGTATTTTACGACACTCGATCTAGCCAAAGGCTTCCATCAGATCGAGATAGCAGATGAAGATGTTAGAAAAACTGCTTTTTCAACCGATATGGGTCATTTCGAATTCGTTCGTATGCCATTCGGATTGAAGAATGCGCCTGCTACCTTCCAAAGACTGATGAACTCTGTTTTATCAGACTTTATTGGAAGGATTTGTCTAGTATACTTAGATGACATCATCATCTTCTCAACATCATTAGAAGAGCATATACTTTCGTTAAAGAAAATATTCCAAAGATTAAGAGAGGTTAATCTTAAAGTTCAACTTGATAAAACAGAATTTCTAAAGAAAGAGACCGAATTTTTGGGTCACATCGTTACGACCGAGGGTATAAAACCAAACCCGAACAAAATCTCTGCTATTCAAGAGTACAAAATACCAACGACAACAAAACAAATCAAGGCATTCTTGGGAATCACCGGATACTACCGGAAGTTCATAAAAGACTACGGCAAAGTAGCAAAACCTATGACTGCATTCCTAAAAAAGGGTGCAAAAATTAAAGTGAACGACCCAGAATACGTTGAAAGTTTTGAAAACCTTAAAATTTTAATTACTTCCCACCCAATCCTCAAATATCCAGATTTTGAAAAGAAATTCACTGTGACAACAGATGCATCAAACTATGCCATCGGTGGTGTATTAAGTCAAGAAAGTCACCCCATCTGTTTTTACAGTCGAACGTTGAACCAAAGTGAGACGAAATATTCTACAATTGAAAAAGAGCTTCTTGCTATTGTTGATTCAACAAAATATTTCAGACCCTACTTATATGGTAGGAAATTCACAATTAGAACCGACCATCGACCCCTTGTTTGGCTGAGTTCATTAAAAGAACCAAATGCCAAACTTCAAAGATGGAAGATAAAACTAGAAGAATATAACTTCGAAATCGAATATATAAAAGGAAAAGATAATCAAGTCGCTGACGGACTTTCAAGAATGGAAGTTTACCTTACCGAAAACGAAATAAACCTTGATGTTAATAGAACTGAAGCGAATTCAGATGAAGAATCTATGATAGCCACTATTCACAGTGCAAATGAGGATAGTAGCGACCATATTCCAATAATCGAATCCCCAGTTAATATTTACAAAACCCAAATAATAATTAATGAAACTAGTAATATTAGTAACCACAAAATATATCATGCTTTCAATAAAAAAAGAATAGTTATTGAAATAAAAAATTTTAATAAGAATTTCCTCCTTGATATTATGAAAAAATTTATTCCACCAAAAGGAATAGTGGGTATTTTTTCGAAACACGACAGTCTGTATGCTAAATTTCAAGACATTTATATAAAATATTTTAGTAAAAACAAACTTTTAAAATTCGTCAAATGTACAAAATTTTTAGGAGATCTAGAAGACAAAGAAAAAGAATTATTAGTCATTTCAGAAACTCATAAGTCCCTAAATCACAGAGGTATAAACGAAACATACCTAGAAATCAAAGACACTTATTACTGTCCAAACCTTAAAGAAAAAATACAAAGATATATCAATAATTGTGAAATATGCAACAAATCAAAATATGAAAGAAGTCCATATAAAATTCCACTTAAAATCACAGAAACACCGAATAAACCCAATCAAATTTTACATATAGATATATGGTACGCAAATATCAATCTAATGTATGTTACAATGATTGATAAATTTACAAAACATGTTACAGTACAAGAAATAAAACACAGAACATGGACTTCACTTTTAAATACAATAGAATATAGATTTGCGAACCATGGTGTTCCGGAAAAAATAGTTACAGATAATGAGACAGGCTTTTCGTCGCTTACAATAAAAGAATTTTTAAAAGAAAACAATGTTGAACTCCATTTAACTACTCCTTATCACAAGACAGGCAATTCGGATATCGAAAGATTCCACCAAACTCTTAACGAGCATATACGGACATTTAATGCCGATGACAACAATAAGGATACCCTACGAAACAAAGTAATGAAAGCTGTAACAATATACAACAAAACAATACATTCAACTACAAAACAGAGACCCATTGACTTTGTAAATGGAACTATAACGAACCAAGACTACCCAAAAATTATCGAACTAGTTAATGCAAATAAAGAACGTTACATAAGTAAAGTTAACAAAGACAGTACTGACGTTGATCTTAAAGAAACAAACCATTCTTATCTTAAATGTAGAACTCATAATAAACTTAAACCAACTCATATTAAATCTAATCCCACAGTTTTAGACAAAGATCATGTTACAGACGCAAGAGGAAATAAACATTACAAAACTCAAGTCAAGCGAAATTATAAATTTGAACAAACCTCCTAATTTATATTTTTCAGGCAACGCTTATTATTCTCCTGATAATCCAAATGATGACATTAGCAACAGGACAAAGATTGACTGTACAAAACGTTAACAACGGAAACGGATTCATTATAATTAGAGAACAAAATTTAAATATTATTACAAATCACACAAAATTATTACACAACGTTAATATAACAACATGGACAGAAAATCTTGATATTTTAGAATATAACATAAATGAATTAAATGATAATGAGGAATTTCCAGTTATAAAACATAATTTTAATAGCTTAGTTTCAGAAATAGAGAATACCATAGGACATCGTAATCATAAATCAAGAAGAGGGTTAGTTGACATATTAGGAAAAGGATTGAAGTATTTAGCCGGTACAATGGACCACGATGACGAACTAGAAATCAAACAGAGTCTAGAAATTAACACAAAGAACAACAAAAATTTGATAGACGGACTAAACGACCAAATAAGGGTTAATGACAACTTTAACGAAATAACAAACAATATTACTAAACAAATAAATAAACAACAACATGACATTAAGAAACAATTTGATAACTTAGGGAATGTAATAAAAGAAGAACATATTAGAATACAAAGAATACAACATGCATTTCAGATTAATTACGATATAGAGCTACTAAGAAATCAAGTAAGGAAAGTAAAAGAAAATTTAATGCTTAGCCAGCTAGGAATTCTCAGTACAGATTTACTATCACCAAAGGAAATTGCAAAATTCAATATAACACTTGTTAAAATACCAAATATTAAAAGTTCCGTTATAATTCACGAAGATCAAATTATATTTATATTACTTATACCAAATTATTCAAAAGAAAATTTTTATAAAATAATTGTTGAGCCTATTCCAAACAAAAATAATTTAGAAATTGTAACATCAAATAATAATTTCATTACAAATGGAAATTTAATGTATTATAATATAGATAATGGATCAAAAATGAAGGATCTAAAAATTGTTAACGACACATGTGTGTCAAATATTTTAAAAGAAAACGCTGAATGCGAATTTATAGAAAACAAAAAAGTAGAAATTAAACAAATAACTAATAATATTGTTATTACAAAAAATTTAAAAATTACTGAAATTTTTCATAATTGTCACAATTATAGCATAAATTTAATCGGGAACAATATAATTAGATTTGAAAATTGTAAAATAAAAATTAATAATGTAGAATATAAAAATTTTATATATTATGATAATTTTATAATCCCGAATTTTAAAAACATAACAATAAAGAATATTGTAATGAATTATTCAACAGAAGAACTTCAAGTAAAACATTTAGAAAATCGAAAACTCATAGAAGAAATTAAAAATTCAAATATCGCGAATATTTCCATAAACATTGGGACAATGTTAATTACTTTCATTTTAATAGTACTTATTTTTAAAATTATTTTCAAAAAGAAAAATAAAATAATTCAAATTTCTATGAACAAAAATGATTCTTCGGAGCAGAATCTTAAGGGGGGAGGAGTTACATCTGAGACTCCACCTACACCCATAATCCCCTTTCCCCATATACTTCCCTTCGCCTAACGGCTTTGCTAAATAACGGGTTCCCACCATTTTTGCTTACACAGCAAAACCTGTCACCTATGGACACACCCCCCTTTTCCCCTCTCACCAACAAGCGCATAAATTAAATAGTCATATTTCAGTTATTCAAATGAAATATGACTATTTCAATAACAAAGTGCATTCTTTTCCCACGGGAGCACTTCGCGACCGTGGCTACCTGTTGAATAATTCAACTAAAACATTTCAGTTGTTAATTCACCTTTCTTTAGAGAAGTGCAGCCATGCTTAGGACAGCGGCTTCTCTTTAGAAAAATAATAGTAAATATTCGTTAATAAAAATAATGGAAATGAAATAAAATAAATAAAATAAATAAAATAAATAAAATAAATAAAATAAATAAATAAAAAAAAAAAGAAAAAACAAATAAATGTTTTTTTTTACACGCTCGGTAACACACGACGTAAATATCTTGACTTATTAGACCTCATAATCTTAGAACATAATAGAAACCACGCCTGCAGAGGTTAGTCAAGTTGTCACACTACTGCAAGAAGGAATAACCCAATGTACTGTGTCCCGTCAGCTCGGTCTAAGCCAATCTTGCATATCTAAGATCTACGGAAGGTTTAGACAAACGCGTAGGTTAGTCTAAAGGCCAGGATCTGTGTACCACCGGATGTTATGACTGATTTATCGTGACGGCGTTTCTCCGAAATCGTGCTTTGACTAGCGTTGACATCCAACAATAGCATAGATGGGTACGATAAAGACTCTTAAGTTAACGGAAAGTTAAGAGACGACTTAAGGAAGCATACCTTACCCCAAAATGTCCCGCCACGGCACCAAAATTAACTGCAACTCATCGACAAGTTCGAGTACGATTTTCACTATGCACTACAATTTGGAAGTTGAGCAATGTAGGCGATTTACGTTATCGGATGAGTGCAGAATGTGTCTGGATGGAAGCTATGGCATAGAGGCAGAGTAAACAGATGACCTATCTTCTATGGATACAAACTATGCAAAAATACCTATGGCACTCACGATTTAAAATGTTAAAGAAACTAGTCCTTTGTCAAGGATATAAGAGATTGCGAATCAATTTTCCTTTGGATAATGTCGTTTCGAGTTACGAATAAAGATATATATGTATTGTATTTTCTGATTTTAAGTTCTTATTTTTAATGGCGTGGGAAACTAAAACTGGCACTATTGAATCGAATTTAGACTTACTATAATGATTGAAAATAGCTAATTAATGTTTTCTGGAACAGGTACTTCTAAAGTTTACTAAAATTTTTAGACCTGTACCTTCGTTTCAACAAGGCTCCGCTCCACACTTCTAAGTCAGGTAATATCTGGATTTAGAATTAAAAAATGGGTCTTTTACCGGGATCGACCTGGCTTGAACCTCGTCGAAAACGTATGAACCTGGCTATTTCATAACAGTTTTTGAACTCAGTAGACATTTTGTAGATGATGACGTCTTAATAGAAGCTTTCAGTGATGACTGGGTTGAGATTGGTCTCGATTATTTAAAAAAAAATCTGAATGATTCAAGTATATGCCTTCTAATAGAGATTTTGTCACAAAATGGTTGCCATACTCAAATATTGAACAATTAGATATTAAATGATTTTTTTTAAACCAAAATTATTTAAATCTGGTCTTTTTTTGAAAGATTTCTGAAGTGACCTCAATCAAGTGACGCAACTATTTATGCCCTATTTTTTGCAGTTCTTTTACAGTACCCCTTCAATATTATGTCATTGTTTTAGCAAAATGTGTTCTTAAACACAGCTTGTAAACTTTTCCGGGAAAAATTATCCAACAAAATATTTTGGCGAAAAAACACGTACTTGGCAGTGTACACGTACTAACGGGCTCAGAAATTAGGAAACCACATCAGCATTAGGCATACCTACCAACCAACAGGTAAAGTGCAAAAAATAATGAATAAAAAACAAAACAAAAGCTTTTATTTAAAACAAGCGACACACACCCTGCTTTGTTTGGGAAACACTTTACTTTAACCAAACAAAACCTCTAATGATCCGGTTGGGATAACCTGAAAATTTCTTCAAAATCGATCTCGTTGTTTTGGAGTCTGTGAAACGTATGTACATCGATTTTTTGTATATACATTATGTTTCTACATAAGAATATAATAAATACATACCTAAATGTTTAATGAGTGGAATGAGTGCTCCCGTCAAAAAATTTAGTTAAAACAAAAAAGAAATGTTTTGAGTTCGAGATAGGGGCCCCATACAATTTTGCTTCATGTGTGATATAGAAACATTATGAAAAAAAAATATAATTAGTATGAAGGGATATAGTATAAACATATTTTTCATAAAATCTGATTAATAACTACATCCATATTTTGTTTCATTGTTCAATGAAGTGTTACGAAAGACTATAATTTAAAAAATTATAATTTCTTTCAGTTTTTGAAATTTATTTTTTGATGAAGAACCTGTTTTTGTGCAAGTGACAAGTTTTGGATTAGTAAAAAATTGAGTTCAAGGTTTTGGTCAAACTGGATATTCGATAATGGGGAAAACGAAACAAATGGTTCTCACAATTCTATTTGTCTGTCCTTTATTTTTCTGTCCGCGTTTTGAGTTTTCTTAGGACCAAAAATAACGGCACCTGATATACAATTTGATTTAGCCGGCTTACGATTTTCATAAAAAAAAATCAGGCAATAAAAAGGGATGGTCTATTCTTTCATAATTTGTTTTTGGAAAATGCTTAATATTGGTACATTTAGAAAAAAAAAACATTTTTTTGGTTTCCTCGAAAACGGCTTACTTGATTTTTTTTAGTTATACGGAGAAGTATTGTAGTATGCCTACCCAAACTTTTAAAACGGATTTTTTTGAAATTAAAAACAAAAAGAAAAAACAATTTGAATGAAACGATTCAAATTGTTTTTTTTTTATACATAAGATTCTAAAATTATACAAAATATTGCATACCAAAATATCCAAAACAAACGGTTTTTTGATAAGAAAAAAATTTGTCAATTTTTTTGTATGTGACTTGTAAGAAACAGGTTGATGCATTTTTTTAAATTCAAGGCTAATCTGTATAATAATCTGTATAACGATTTTGAATTTTTTTTTCCATAAATTTTATAAGTTAAAGAAATCAATTGAAATCTTTTTGGTTAAGCTGAAACTACTATAATATAGGTAAGGAATTTAAGCAATCACAAAAATTCACTTAATTATTTGAATATCAATGTTTTTAAATAACACTAACATGAGCAAGTTCGTGTGATCCAGTCGTGTACTTCATTTTAAGCTGACTAAGTCCACTTTCATAATAATTACTGTCAGTGATGTTTGTGCTTACTATATATCTTTAAATAGGAAACAACAATAACCCGCCCAATTTGTTGATATTTTTAATTCTTTTTTTTTCAAAAACGTAAGTGATTTTTATTAAATCACTTTAGAAATTTTAAAATGATTTTCAAAACTTTTTTCTCATGACTTTATATTTGTTTAAGATTTCAGCGTTTAAGAGCTGCGGTCAGAATTTCAAAGAATGTCATATTTGTTTGGAAATCTTTGGTATATAAGAATTAGGAATCGTCGTGATAGCTTCAAACTATAAATTTAAAAATATGAAACAAAAGTATAGATTAAAAAAAAATGTTTTACATCACTTTTTTCACTTATATTAAAATATGTTTTCTATGATAAATATGGTGTTGACTACAACACCATATATAGCAAATTTCATTCTTCATTTTCTTCTTGTTTTTTTTTTTTTTTTCAATTTCTAGTCAAAAAAGTGGGACCAACCATCAACATCAGGTGGCCCTCCTGGTGTACAAGATCCAAAAAAAACTTGCAATTTGGAAACATATCTAGAGTGGTCAGCCCGTTTACGTTTATTTGTATGCAATGAAATTCTTCGGGTAAGTAAATTAAATTTATTCTATGCTTAAAAGCGAAGTAAACATCCTGACCAAGCACACAGCACACAAATCCTTTTGTTTCTGTTCTGAATCCTGAATACTGAATCAGTGCAAAATAAATTTTATGTCTGTCTGTATTTGTGTTGGTGTATGTGTTGGCATGTTAATTCACGTTTACATAGCTCTGAAGCAAGAACATGTAGCCTAGATGCATTTACGAGAATAACAACTCACAAACAATTCGTTTTCGTTGCTAAAAGGCTAGATACATATTAAACATAGTAAAGGTCCTTTATTGCAAATTGAAAGCCATATAGGACTGTTGGCGGTTAGTTTTGTAAATTCAACATTACCATTTTGTTGTTTCTCAATGAGCTTAGGTAAAGTTTATTTATAAGATTCTGGTGAATTTACCTTTTCTGTTGAAAAAATAAATATATTCTATAAGATAACCGTATTATAAGGAGTATTTTAAGGAAATCTTCTTGATTCCAAAGACGACAAGATTTGTGGTGCCTTTATGCACCATGTATTTCCTCTTGTGTTTTTAAGCTCAAAATAATCAAGTGCTTGCAGTTATTTGGACTAGTGAACTGATTTTAGTTTTAGTTAAAAACAAACAACAAAAATAATAATTGAAATCGAGATTATACGTTTTCCAAAAAGGATTCCCAACAGATACAGATTCGATAAGATTTGTATTTGATGATGAGGATTGCTGTGTACTGTGTTTTTGTTGTTTTTTCAATCCTTAGAAAGATTGAAAATTCAAGTGAGGTCGGTTACCACAATAATTATTGTTTTCTCAAGTAATTTTATTTGAATTTTGAGAATCATTCAGGGATGTGTCTTGTTATAGACTTACCTCTAGTTAAAATTGAGGTTCAGGTACCGATTTTGTGGTTAAGTTATTTTGTTTATACTTTGTGTATTTTGTGTAATATTTTTAAAATGTTGGTCGGAGTTAAAATCCAATAGCAGGTAAGATTTAATTTGCATATAGGTATAGAGCTTCTCCGTTTTCCAGAAAGATAATGGTTTAATTCTACCGGGAAATGCAAAATGAGCAACCAAGTGTACTCGTATGAAGTGTGAAATAGTCTTGATATTTATTGAATTTAATTAGAATTTGAATTTGTATTAAGATAAACATACATACATAGCATTCAATTTTCTACTAGCACTTTTTGAACAATTTATTGTTCTTTAATTTATCTAAGTTAAATCGTAATTCACTTTGTGGTTTCCAGTATCTCCATTTTCTGCAATTGCCTTCAGTTTTTGGTTTTTTTGTTTGTCATTACAAATTATTCTAATAGCTCAGCATTCATAAAAGTAAAGGTACAGTAATTAAAGCTTAAAAGGCATTCAATTTTTAACATAATAAGGGTAAATAGGCAAAGAACTAATTCCTCTTTTTTGAATTAATCAGAGGATTTAAACTACCATGTTGTAAAAAAGATAAAACATTCATATTGAAGCAAAGCAACAAGTCCAGCTCAATCAACTCCGTTTCTAGGATATGTTCAGTTTCCATGTTTGCACCATGTCAGCTGTTTTCATGGAAAAAAGTACCTTGAGTGAACTGCTTACTAAATGCAGAGTTTTAAAAGTCAGGAATGAATTATGAAACAGACAGCTCAGACTTTCTCTTCATTTCGGAGTTTAACAGTGACATAAACATTAGGGTGGATCATGATTTCCTTTTTTTTTTGTTGTTTTAGATCATCCAAATTTTTTTTTTTTTATTTTTCGAAATGATGTTTAGAGATCGCGAGCATCAATTTTATGGAAAAAAAAGTTTTAAGTTTTTAATAAAAAAAAAAATACAAAATCAAAATCATCATTCGAAAAAAATTTATTTTTTGTTTTATATAAAAATATAAATGGAAAAAATGTATGGGTTTTATATTGAAAACTATGAATTTTTGACAAAACCCCCTTAACTACTTCATAGAAAAACCAATATTTGTATTTCTTGAAGATGCTCCAACAAAATTTTGGCCAAAGTTTTAAGGATATAAATAACATAATTCCAAAAAATAGATTTAAACAAACAAAAAAGAAAATCACACAATATACAGGGTGTCCAACCATCACCGGTCCAGAGGAAAACTGTGGGTTCCTGAGTTAATTTTAAGTCAAAAAACTTAAGAGGTAATTTTCTCGAGCGTAAGCAATTTATACTTGCTATAAAATTTTGTTCTATTCGGATAACGGTTTTCCCAGAATTAAATATCAAACCCATATTTTTGGCATTTGCAGCTCGTTTCTTTTAAACTTTGGTGTCATTTGTTCCACAAAAACACCTTTTTAAGTGACATTTTTTCTATTTTATTATGAAAGCCCATTTTATTTTCTTAAAAGTACTTAACACTATATTAACTAAATACAACACTAAAGTGTATTAAAACAGAAAAATGGAAAGTTCAAGAAATAATACAAAATTAAAATTAATTCTTTGTTTGTGGCGAGTAACCTACAAAAGGTGTTCAAAAATTCCACTCTGCTACTCGATACAAAACTGTGCTTGCCTCAAAATACTTTCAGTGGCCCTTTCGGTCTTATCCGGTGTCACGCTTTGATACGTCAATTCAATACAGTGATTTAAGTCCTCCAATGTATTTTTTTGGCGCTCAAATGATGAAAAAGTGTTAAGTATTTTTAAGAAAATAAAATGGGCTCTCATAGTAAAATATAAAATAGAAAAGATACCACAATAAGGTGTTTTTGTGAACAAAAGTCAAAAAACGACCTAAAAATGCTAAAAATATGGGTTTGATACTTAATTGTGGGAAAACCGTTCATTGATCGATTTTTATGGCTGCATTAAGTTCCATAACATAACAAGTCGGAGAACAAAAATCTAACCTCAAGTATTCTTAATCTTAACTGTAGTTAGCTACAAAAGAGGCTTGCAAATTTATGTCTATAAAAGCAACTGCTCTTCATTACAAAATTTGTTTTCAAAACTATCAATTGAGAAGTTTCCTTAGCATAATTAACTTGAAGAGGGGATATTTTAATACATTAGACTGATCTTAGACATGTTCTTCACTTATTAGATAGGAGCATCGTGATGTTTTCATGTCTTTCTAATATTTCGTTTTGAGTCGCTCTTTTAAAGAAAATAAATAGTGAATTTATAGCACGAGGCCGATGACTTAACGGCACGAAATAATGACTGGATATATAAAAGGCAAAAAATACGAGTATTTTTAATATGATTTTTAAATGGAGGGAGGGGAAACCAAATTCTTGGAAAATTTTTGATTTCGTAATTTTCATTTTTCTCAGAAACTAAAAGACTAGCATATGCTACGAGTACATAAATGTATGTATGCATGTAGCACCATAAAAGCCTTTAGATCAATGCAGAACCAAATTACACTATTTAAAGAAAAACAGTAGATGCATTAGTAGGGTAGGGTTGGCAATATTCGAATTTCTTTTGTCACTGCCCCTAAAAGTGATCATTATAATAAAAATTAATTTAAGGCACAATTTTATTCAAATCAGATATCTTAAGCAGTTTAATTTTCCATACAAAATACGCATAGGTAATTTGCAAAAACTTTTACTCATAAGCTCGAAAATGTGATGGAAAATCTTGAAACTTGAAACGTATAGAAATTCAGGGACAAAATAAATTCGATAATTTCTAAGTTTTTGTTTTTATTTTAACTTTTGTTCCTTAAATGTCACTCCCATCTCAAAAGGCTAAGATAGACCACTTTTCCCATAGTAAACAATTCAGGGTTGGGGTCAAAATTCTGTATGGTCAAAATTCTGTAGTAAATTTGAAGATTAGAAAATTTTGAAACTGGTAGCCTGGTTTAAACAAAAATGATATGCCTACTGGGAAGACATCAAGCTGAGTTTTGTTCTGTCTTTGAAAATTCAAAGAAAATAACGGAAGTATTCAAAGAATGCAAAACAACATTAACAGTGTTGATGGTTGGAAGATGGAATGGCGGCCTTGCCCTCAGGTTGATTAAATAAAATAGAAGCGATATTAAAAAAGTTACCAAAATGCAAAAAATTTTGTCCATTATTATCGAAAATGTATACATCTCGTTTAAAAAAAAATTCACGAGACGAATACACATCACAAATTCGACATTAATTTGGATTAATACTAGGTAAGGTTAGGTTAGGTTAAAGGGGCTGTCAGGAAAACGGCTGACACACTTAGACCATAATTAGGTCCGTGGTGATACCACTTGATAGGAATGAGGAGATTATCCTCGTTACGAAAACCATTCGGAGCTTTTTATGAAGCGAGAGAGACAGTGTATGTCTGTATTGGCCAGATCGCTTGGATCATTGAAAAAGTAGTCCCCCAGATGGAGTCTGTGCCTCTGTGAAAGAGCAGGAATTTAATACTAGATTCGGAATAAAATATGTCTATAGCTAAATACGATCTTCAGAAAATTATTAAGTGATTTTAAAAACGGTTCTGATTTCGCAAATGCACAGGTGACAAGGTCAAGAAACAGATATCACATTAAAAAAAAGAAAATTCTTCTTTAAAATAATGAAATTAGGCATAAACAGAATTTTGAAAAACAGAATTTTGCACATACAGCATTTTAGATATACAGAAATATGGGCATACAGAACTTTTAAATACAGAATTATGAAATACAGAATTTTGGTCATATTATATTTTCAAAAAAATTTCAAACAGAATTTTGAAATCCAGAATTTTAACCGCTCCCAAAAATGCATGTATTTACTTTTGTTGTCTCCAAAAAAAACGTTGTTTAGTTCACCTGTAACAAGTGAACTTATGTACTCCTCGGAACTCAAAATAAAAATTTAGAACCAAGAGCTTGTACAAAAAATTTCATATTATGAATGAGCGCATCAAAAACCTTATTGAGAAAAGTAAAGTTTAGTCTTGGCACCAAACAAAATTTGATTTCAAAGGTTTGTCATTCATTTTGATCACAACAATGATTTCCGAAAAGAGACACTGGAATTACTTACTTACTTACTTACACTGGAATAGAAAGTACATTGGAATGGCTAGATGAAATTTGGCCCCAATAAAAAATGGCCCAACGTAAAACTGCCCTAAATTTGGGGCTTTTTTCAAAATGAAGTATGGCATTATTTTCAAAATTGAAAAATGGCCTCAATATTATGAAAAATGGCCCCAAACACAAAATGAAAAATTGCCCCAAAATTAACATAAGAAGCAAAAACGAGAGAAAAATTACAATCGTACAAAAAATCTTTGGCGTCGGTTTGGGAGAACCTTAAAAGTAATTTGGCTGGACGGCTCCGCGGGTTCAAAGATTTTAATTCTCGCCTATGTTGTCAGTCGGTCTGCTATAAAAGTTTTTGTTGTAAAAATATTTTGGTTTAAGTATAAAAGTTTGGGGCCATTTTTCATAATGACATTTTTCCCCAAAATTAAAGAAAAGACCACAAAACAATGAAAAATAACCACAATTTACAAATTTTAAACTGTTTTTTGTTGTTTCCCATATAAATTTTTGGGCTATTTTTCATTTCATGGTTGTAGTCCTTTGGAATCACTTGCAAGCAAAATTCAAGATTCTAAACTTAAAACAAAAACAATTTTTTTGAAAAATAATATAAAACCAAATAATTGTTTGACTACGTCCTTAGTTGTATAACGATAAGAAAATGCTTGGAGGTGAGTAAAATACTTACATTATTATAATACGTTCAGCACCAAGAATAGGTGCAAATTTACTTAAAGTCTATATAAAGGACTTTAAGTAAATGCACCTATTCGTCATCTTTCACCTCAAACAGTAGGCGGTTAGGTTTTAGCCGCATTTTGAAGACTTCTTTTTAGCTCCAAGCGTACGCCCTTATTGGTTCCCTCCCTTAATTACAACTTGCTTACGTTTCATGCATTTCTCTTCAGTTTTCTTCTGTTAACCAAAAAAGCCAAAACGATGCTACCTCCAAAGCACTCGAGACAACACTTTGAATATTTTTGACTTATGAGACTGATACGATAAGAACACGAAACGGATACGCGACTACGATACCGATATCAAGAAATGAAAACTGAAGTTTTAAGAGAATTATACAAAGTTTCAACATATCTCAAGGCCTTTGGTTTAAAACTTGAGTTCAAATTCCATCAAAAACAAATTCCGAACTTCCATAAAGGGTTCGAAATAGGTATATTCTAGGTATGATAGTGTAGGTACTGCAGTAATACATCGGAATTCACTTTAATCTTTAACTTCTAATAATGCAAGTCAAAGGAACGTAAAATTATCTATGTTCGGGTACGCGCATATCTAAAACATAAACACTTTCCTTGGACTGTTTCGAAGCATTTTGTATGGCAACATTTTTTATGTTTTGACTTACAGTAGCATTTATATTACACAAATAATATTCCAAAAACAAGAAATGTATAAAAAAAAACGGTGGGTAATGGATATTATATTTATGAGATGAAAAAAAAGATGGTGTTCTGCTTAAGGCAGGCACTTATTCAAATGTAACGCTCTGTGTAAATTCACATCAAAATTCCCTCAATTTCTTTTTATGTGTTCTTTTTTTCTGTATTGAACAATTCTCCTTGCTAGCCACTGAGCACTTAATGTGTTGTAATTGTACCTACTCCATATTGTACCTCTATATAACTACAAAAGATATCTTTGTTTTTTTTCTTTATTTTCATACCATTACATGCTGCTGGATCCTGCACGAAAAACCCCAAAACTTAAAATTGATGATGCTCCATCATCAGTGTAATAGCATACGAGAACGCAAGAAAATCGTCGAACTGTGGAGCGGAGTCGCTCAATATTGCCTTTTAGTCGGTAACTACAATAGCGCAACAGCAATACTGGAGACTCTGGAATCACCACCGATAGCTCGACTTAAAGTTACGGTAAGTACACACTCAACCCCCCACTTACATACATACATCTTACGCCGCATCCTATGCACAACTGCGATTCCCTCATCCATCTGATTCCAACAAGTACCTAGACACCCTGTAATATGTTAGACAACCTCGCTCAAAGAAAATGCTTCGAATGTTCGAAACATTCATCTCCTTTGAATTTCGTTTTAATGTTCCCCTTTTTCTCAACTGAATGTACATACAGTACATGTACAAATTTACGTGTGCTTGTACATAGCGCACTCCTTTATTTGTAAGGTTCCCACCACCATAGTCAATTTCAATAGTCTTTTGAGGCTTTTAAGTTATGGAAAAAGGCACATACTTCCTGTATGTGTAGTGTATACCTTTGCAAGAGACTCCTACCCCCAAACCTTTACTCCACGGAGACCTTTATCTTTTCATTCACCGCATAAACTGAATCAAGTATAAATGTTCACCTACGTATAGTAAATATTAAGAGAATATTTTTCCTGCCATCCTAAAAGGCAGTAATGTCAGGATAGTATGTGCACTTTCGGCAGGTCTCTGGGCAACTCAAACCCATAACTCGATATTGTCGATATTGATTTATGGTATTGCCTTGGTATCTATCCTAACCTGCATTCTGGACAACGATGATGGCAACTATGGCAACGACCTTTTCTGACTTGGGAGCTGCAGCGTCAGCACACAGGTCAAAGTGTAAGTTACTGAATTTGGTTGGAATATTAATGGTCAAGCCATGGTGACTATGGCGTATACCTACTGAGGGTTTTATTTTTTTTTTTTAATGGAACCGACTTGAATTGACGTGGGATCAGAGATGGAAAGTTGGTGGTCGACTGCCTCTCTGAGCTTATGGTATATTTTTCGGTGAATACCAAATCGTATTGCACTTCTGGCAATTAGTTTCAGCATCAGAGAAATGCTTTTCATTAGGAATTATGGGAGTGGAAAATGGAATAATAGATTGTTATTAGTTATTCGGAAAAAAAAGTGCTTCAGGGAATTTGTTTTAAATATTCAAAAGCATATAAAACCTGAAACGGGCTAGGTCAACATTGACCTATAACGAGAAAAACAAAAAATATGATCTACCAAGTGGATATACAGGGCGACAAAAAGCTACATAATGTAGGTTGGGCCAAGATAAGAAAAACAATCGCACATCAAGGGGGTTCTATTTCCCACTTTCAGCCGGGAGGGTTCAATTTCTAAGAAAATTAACTTAAAATTTCAGTTCTTTCGGACTGATTTTGTTTAACATTTAACGTTGTTATGAACAATTTGGCTAATAAATATTCAATTCTCTTATTAATCTTAAATCAAACCCTAAACTGAGGAAAGGAATCGTTTGTGGCAAACGTAAAAATTGCCAAAACGACTTTTTCGTTTGCCAGCCAGTTTTGACAGTTGGGCACCAGCAGGGATCGAACCGGCAACCCTCTGGTCCATTCTAACGGGTGATTTTTTAGCTGGTTTGTTTTGGCAACACTGGTTTTGACAGCTGACGTGTGTTTAGTACCTTGTGTCACTGTCAAACAGCTTCAGTTTGGTTTGCAATTTAACCATGGATCGTCTTACAAATGAACAACGCTTGCAAATTATTGAATTTTACTATCAAAATTAGTGCTCGGTTCGAAATGTTCATCGCGAACTGCTTCCATTTTATGGTCGGCATTCTCGACCTTCTGAGCAGTCTATTCGGAAGATTGTGACCAAATTTCGCACCAAATTTACTTTGTTGGACATTAAACTACCAACACGTTTACGTACTGTGCGTAGTGAAGAAAATATTGCGGCCGTATCAGCTAGTGTGACAGAAGACCGCGAAATGTCGATTCGGCGCCGTTCCCAGCAGTTAGGCCTTTGTTACAGCACTACGTGGAAAATTTTGCGGAAGGATTTGGGCGTAAAGCCTTTTAAGATACAGCTGGTGCAAGAACTAAAGCCAGCCGACCTACCACAACGCCGAATTTTTGGTGAATGGGCTCTTGGAAAGCTGGCCGAGGATCCGCTTTTTTATCGAAAAATTGTGTTCAGCGATGAGGCTCATTTTTGGTTGAATGGGTACGTAAATAAGCAGAATTGCCGCATTTGGAGTGAAGATCAGCCAGAAGCATTGCAACAGCTACCAATGCATCCCGAAAAAGCCACTGTTTGGTGCGGTTTATGGGCCGGCGGCATTATTGGGCCATATTTCTTCAAAGATGATGCGAATCGCAGCGTTACTGTCAATGGTGAACGCTACCGAGCGATGATAACAAACTTTTTTTTTGCCCGAAATGGAAGTTCTTGACTTGCATGATATGTGGTTTCAACAAGACGGTGCCACATGCCACACAGCACGCGAAACAATGGCGCAATTGCGAGGCGAGTTTGGTGAACAGTTAATTTCACGTTTCGGGCCGGTCAATTGGCCGCCTAGATCGTGCGATTTGACACCATTAGACTATTTTTTGTGGGGGTATGTCAAGGCTAATGTCTATAGGGACAAGCCCGCTTCGATTGACGCACTGGAAGCCAACATCCATGCATTCATTCGTGAGATACCGGCCGATATGTGTGAAAGAGTATGCCAAAATTGGACTCAGCGGATGGTCTACCTGAGACGCAGCCGCGGTCAACATTTGCATGAAATTATCTTTAAACATTAAATTGCAAGGTTCAAACTATCGATTCAAATAAATATTTCATTCATTATTTTGAATTGTTTGTGTTTTCTTTTTAAAAAAAGTTCTAAGCCTCTTAAAAAATCACCCATTATATCTGGAGTAAAATTCTCTATTCTCCAGTTATATGGATTTAGTACGATACTAAAAAGATAAAATAGCCAGTTGGTGATTTTAACTTTAGTAAAATGTTAGGGGATAGTACGATGCTAAACTCGATTAAAATTAGCAAAACACAATTTTTAACCTAGTATCATACTAAAATTGATTTAAAATCGTTCTAAATCCTTTAAAATTTTGCGCCATTGTTTTTCGAAATGAACAACGGAGATGTAGGTAATTTTTATTAATTTTTAAAATTGAAATTTATTTTGAATGCAATTATTTTAACAATTATTTTTAATGCAAACACTTTTAAACTAGCATTTATTTTATTTTTTAATGCAAATATTTCCGATTTTTTAAAGCAACCAGTTTTCAATTTTGAATCGCATTCTTTTTAAATGCGACATATTTTCAATTGAAATTTGATTTTTTGTACAAGTAGTGCTGAACTTCAGAACAATACCAAATTGATCAAGTAAAACAAGTATTGAAACGAAGCCAATAGATACTTGCTCTATAGATTATCTAAATTAAACAAATAAAATGCTTTTTCCAAACAGGAAATTAATTGCTGCAAGCGAATTTCTTTTAAGGAAACCTAAAATCAAAGCCTCAAAAGCATGAATTGTTTACCACAAGCATTAAGTTAATTTGTAAAAATAAGATTTAAAAATATATACCCTGCAATCATTCAATCGTTTGCTACAAATTAGTTTCCTTTCTACGAATTTACCATTCATCCCAAATTTTCAATTCATTAGTTGCAAACAATTGTAATTTATATAGTAAACGTAAAACTTTTTGCAGCAAACTGCATTTCAAAAGCTTAATTCGCAATCGATTCATTCGTTTGCCATAAACAATTACACTTGCTTGCAAACAACATGGCGTTGAGCGAAAATTACCATTTTCTGT
The DNA here is from genome assembly GCA_949320155.1 of Melangyna quadrimaculata. Lineage (NCBI taxonomy): Eukaryota > Metazoa > Arthropoda > Insecta > Diptera > Syrphidae > Melangyna > Melangyna quadrimaculata. Next base: position 174,723,659 of record OX439485.1, on the reverse strand, counting down.
GACGACTGTAATACAATTGCTAAAAATGAAATACGTTTGCAGGGATTGTATTACATTTCCAGCAAATGTATTACAATTACAGCAAATGAAATTCGTTACCCGCAAACTAAAAAAAAAAATATTAATTTTCTCAGTGATATGGTTCTAGGACTTTTACTTTTTAAAATATAAGAAAATAAAGGAACCACTATCTTAATAAAACACAAAAAAAAATTTAGCTGATTCCAAAACCACCGGTTGCAAAAATAATCCCTTAGCTGAATTCTTATTATTTTTATGAGAAAGTTGGTTCCTTTATATTTTTAATATTTTTAAAAGTAAAAGTGCTAGAACATTCGGCTTTTGAGTGCTTCACTAAGAATTTCTATGAGTATTAAATATTAAAATCCAAACCTTTAATTAATAACGTAAAATTTTTAAAATAAATCAGTTTGAAAAAAGAAATATTTTTTTTTTCAAAATTTTGAATGCTAATTTAAATTTAAAATAAAAAATTATTGTCAGTGTTTTATTTTAATAATTTTTTTAGAGCATTATTTTAGGTCACAATTTTGTTTATAATTTACTTCGGTTTTTTTTACGCTGGAGGTCTGGGATCGCTTTCCAGCCTCGTCCACCTAAAAACAAAAAAGTCTTTTTTCAGGGCTACTGCCTCTTGCGAGGAATTGACAAATCCTCCAAGAGTATCACTTGTCACGAATAAGTGCTTCTCGTCTAGCCGTTCGGATTCGGCATAAAATTGTAGGTCCCTTCCATTCCTGTCGAAAGGCGCACACAGGAATGGCTGCGAGTTGTTAGTCACTAGGCCCTGGTTCTTCATGAGCCGTTGTGCATTTTTATTTTTTTACTATTTATTTTTTTCTTATCAAATAAAGATTTTTCTGATATTTTTGAGTGATTTGTTTTGAACAATATCTTGTTTAAAAACCACATTATTAAATTATTTCTAATTTGTTTTTATTCATTTTTTAAATGTAGTTTTTTTTAAGCTTATTACTTAATTATAATCAATGAAAAAAAAAACAACAAAAACTGCTGAAGATGGAGGGAGACAAAATAAGAGAAAAAAGGTAAAATAATAAAGTATTTAATAACTTTAAAAATCGAAATAAATTATAATTTAATTTTTTTTGAAATCATTTTAAAATGCAGTTTTTTAAAGAACCAATAAATTCACAAGACAAATAAAAATAACCGTTACAGTTCGAGAGAAAAAAAAATAAAATTTGAGAAGTGTTAAATTCCCATACAAAATGGGAAAAGTATGACCTTAAGGGCACGGGTCAATGACTTCGGTTCAAATTCTTTTTGGTCAATTAGATTTTCTTACGCCATAAACTTTCGATTGACGGGGTGTGATATCCAAAAAAATGAGTTTGGGAAATAACAGACACCCTAATATATATAGCTATTTTTACCATTATTTCGTAAGGATTAGTATTGAGATAAGATTAGACGACAAGTCTAAAAAATTAAAATTGTGAATCCATGACGTGAGCTATAAATCTTAAAATGATTTGCATATCCCACATGTGTAACAAAAAATGTGTATTTAAAATAATTATGTGTACTTCACGCTTTAGAGAAAATGTACACATTTTTACACAAAAATATGTTTTCTGTGTGTGCGCATATTATGCGCAATAAAATATTTTTAACACAAAAAATGTGATATTTTTTTTGTGTGTTGATTACACTTCATAACGTTTAGACAGTAACACGCACAAATACATTTTTTTGGAACTTCTACCAAAGCAACTTCATTTTCTATAAGAAATCGTGGTGGCGTCCCTATCAAAATTTGAATCTCATTCAGACCTAAACAAATATAATTTAACTATAAAAATTCGTTTAATGTGTACAAATGGTAACAAATTATGAAACATACAAAATTTCGATGAAAATTTGTGTCACTTCGTGTTTGTAGCAGTTTCCTTGTAGGTAGTCGTCGAATATCAGTTCACCCATCATATAACTCTAAAAAACGACATCATTCACATATCAAAAAATATCTATCTGCAGGATTTTCAGAACATTACACAATTCTTACAGTCACATTATGTGTCTAAAATATACAAACGTTTACATAATTGTATGCGAATTTGTTCCCATATATTTTGTAAGCACATAAATGTATGTGTTATAATAAGAAGATGAAGAAATTTAAATATTAAAATATTGAAATTACTTCTGTTTTAAGTGGAGTGAATGAATAAAATTCAATTAAAAAGTACAAGTGACCTCAACTCCAGAAATAATTGTGTTTCGCCCAAGGTATAACAGTGGGCTCTTCAGTCAGTCTGTTATACCCTACTAAGACACAAATTTTGGTCGATGTTTACCGACTCTTATAAAAATCACAGCAAAAAGATACTATGAATTTTATTATTCTAGGGGAATTTGTTTAAATTCGTGCACCCAGAAAATAAATACCCGTGGTCAGGTTTTTTATAAGAGCCCACTGTTATACCTTGGGCGAAACACAATTATTTCTGGAGTTGAGGTCACTTGTACTTTTGTATGTGTTATATTCATATGTCATATGAAAAGAGAATTAGTCAAAATGACGTAAGCGGCACAAAATATTGCGTTTCTGACACATCGTCTTATCTTATCTTAAGTTTTACTATTGACAAGGCCCTCACTGTCAATTGAAAAGTCCAAGTTAGAACGCCGCCGCCGCCCGGGACAAAACGCCAATTTTTAAAGTCAAAAGGCCGTTAAAAGCTAAATAATGCTTAGTCTTCTACTTGGCTATTTTATTACAGTAGTTTTTACTTAGAATTTTTATTATAAAAAAACATTCATATGTTTAACTACAGTAGCGTAACGACTACAATTATTGGCACCCCTAGGGAAATTTCAACTTTGATCATCTATAACATATTTATTTGTAGAGTAATTTGAGTTTGTTGTAAAATATAGTATACTTTATTAAATTCCGCGTTGATTAAGTTTTATAAATAAAGATTTAATTATTTGGATTATATTTATAATGCCAATTTAAAAAAAGATTAGCAAAAACTACAATTATTGGCACCCTTATATAATTATTGGCACCCAGGCACTACAATTATTGGCACTCTTTAAAATACAAGAACATGATGTTTTAATCAATGTTTTATAATTTAATTTGTATGACTTAAGAACACTTTATTTAAAATTAAAAACAATAAATAATTGTAGTATCTATAAGTAAATAAATATATATACAGGGTGTCCCACAGTCACCGGCCTAGACGAAAATTATTAAAAGTCGAAAAAATTAAGAGGTAATTTTCTCGTTTTCGCTACCTTTTCGACTTATAATAATTTTTATTATTTTTGATTCCATTTCTTTTAACTGGTTTTAACTTTGCCCAACTGCAGCCCTTATATTTTTTAACAAAAAAGTCCATTACAAATTATTAAAACTAAAAAATGAAATTTTGAATGTTGGATTCTTATTCAGTTTATTATTTTCGATCTTTTTAGCACTCAGTAGCGTAGTTATTATTCCTTTTAAGCAAATATTCAAACTTTTCTGATTTTCCTTTTTTCGTTTTATTTTGTTTATAACTTTGAAATTATTTTTTGTCAACAAAGTTGTTTAGAAAACAAATAAGGGTTTCATAAGAAAAGGGTACTTAATAACATGTTTTTGTAAAAAAAAATGATATCAAAGTCAATATAAATAGCGAGAAGCCCGCTATCGGCATAAAAATAAAGTTGTAGGGTGGGCAAATACTGCTATATATATTATATTCTTTACAAGGAAGGGACCGACATTAGTTTTTAACTCCATGAAAATTCAATTAGTTGAAATAATTGAATTACTTTCATAAAGTTCCTTCCTAGTTTCAAAGAAAAGAAAAAAATACTATTTTTCATTTCATTGCAAATTTAGTAAATTAAATCAAGTGAAATATGGTGCAATGCATTAACGCCCACGGAATTAACACCCGCGGGTGTTACTTCCCAAAAAAAAATGGAATAAATCCCCACCGGGTGTTAATTCCTTCTAAAATTAGGAACGAACAACCGCGGGGTTAAATTCCTTTTTCTGGTAGGTTTTAATTCCAAATTAAAATGGAAATAAACCCTATCTGGAAGGCACCTATGGTATCAGTCTGCTATCAAAGTTTTTGTACTAAATAGTTGGCTTTGGGTGGCCCGCTTCGCGGGTTCAAGGATTTTAACTCACTTTTTCAAAATGATTTAAAAGTGTTTCTAATAAACAGTGATTTGGGTAAAAGTATTTAAGAATCATAAATGAATGAGTGTGGGTCTTAATGCATGCCAATTCCAAAAAACCAAAACCACCCGCGGGTCTTAGTTCTTTTTTGTGGTTGGCCTTATTACCACTTTAAAAAGGAATTAACCCCCGCGGGTGTTATTTCCTTTACTGCACCGTAAAATATATGTATTCTTACAAGGCAAACTGAATTTCTCGTCAATCAATATTAGCATTAGCTCCCTCTTTTTCGAACTAACCTGACAAGAAGAAATTGGAAGATACGTTACTTTTAAACATTTAATAAGGTATTCTGGCAGTTTGTTGAAACTGAAATCAATAACGGTTGAATTATACAACTATTGGCACTCATAAAAGTCCAATTATTGGCAGTGCCAATCATTGTAGCTGCATATGATATAACTATTGGCACCCCCCTGCCAATAATTGAACCCTAGTTTTTTTTTTGGATCTAATTATTGGTACCCTTTTTATTGATAAAAACAATAACTTTTTTAACAAGATATATTTAAAAACGGCTCATTTAATGCATTATTAACACATAAAAAAAAGAAATTATTAAAAAAAATTAAAAGGAAGCAGTTAAAAACACAAAAAATATAGGTCCTTAACCAAAACAATGGAAATTTCGAAGATTTTTTAATTTTTGTTAGTGTCTTTTTACTTTCACTTGTAAAACAGAGTTTAAAAAGATTGTCTTAAAACTTAAAACGCCGATATATGAGAAAAATGTTAGAATTCAAAATAAAAAATAAATGGACTTATTCGGACACCGGGTCACTGAGAAAATTACTGTTTAATGATGGGGTGCCACTAGTTGGGTCAAAAATTTGGGGTGCCAATAATTGTAGTCGTTACGCTATATGACTTTCTTAGGGCTTAACCTTACTTTTCAAGTTAAATATCTCATCAAAGATAATTCCCTTTATTATCAATGCGTACATACAAATTCTCTGATTTAACATTAGTGTTATTTATGAAATTTACTTCAGCTAATTACCTGGTAGTCTTAAATAAAGCTCTCTTATCAGCATTTGATCAGATACGCATAATTTTTATTTTTATTTCACCTCAATAAGAAATTAATCAAATAAAATAAATTTGTCCGGGGCTTGGAAAAATAAATAATGATACCGCCACGCCACCGATGTTCTGACATTTCGCATAAAAACGTTCATTTGCAATCCATTCTCCTTTTACTTGACTTATTTTTATCTATAATCGTAATTATTTTATTTTGGACAAATTTAATGCACCATCATACTCAGTGAATTCTAAGTATTAAATCACATTTTCCCAAGAGCCAGTTTTAAAACAATAAAATAACCTTTTAATAAGATAAAATTCCTTTTGTGATGTCGAACGTGAACATTTTGCAGAATAATACAATTTCCGTTCATTTTGGAGTTGGATTTATTTTTATTTTTTCACAACACTGACGCGCCATTCCATTTCCTTTTATTCTTCTTTCCTTTTTCCAAAGGATTCATAAATTAAACATTATTTCTGGGTTATCAATATTAGGGAATTTTCAATTTGAATTAAATTCGAAAGGACGATAATTTTCTTGGTTAGCTTTTTTTTAACATATTTTTATATACCTATAATTTCAGATATTTTTATTTAATGCATTTGTATTCTCTTTCATCTCCTCAAATCTCCTCAAATTAGGGGTGAAGCTTTTTGCAAAGTTTTACGTAATTTAAAATACATTCATTTCTTCTACACATAGATACTCGTATATTGTTACGTGTTTAAATTCTACCTGTTTCAACTCTTTTTAGTTGTTTGGTGCGAGTTAACGTTCGTTCAACGCTGTAAATATTTCATACGGAGGGAGTTTCTCATTTACACTTTCTAAGCACGTAACGAAAATCTGAAATTATTTTTCAAATAAATGAATAAAATATAATTTATACGAGAACAGGGAAAATTATTGAGATGGAAGATAGAGAAGGGTAGGTATGGTTATGGATGCGGCACGTAGGAAAAATGATTTCGTTTTTCTCTTCCTTTTTTTAAGCTTTAAATTGAGTTTTCAAATGCGTCATTATGCGGAGTTGAATGCATTTAATTAAAAATCAAATAAACAGAGTGTTGATGAAGAGTTTTTGAAAAGTTTTATTTTTGTTTTTTTTTTTTTTTTTAATTTAGGTACTACTGTATGTTTAGCAAATGAAATGTTTTAAAGATAAGGTTTTTATTTAGCCGCTTAAGCTTGTTTTTGGTCAGTTAAAATTAAGTTTCTACAGAAGAAGTTTTTATTTTCCATTGCAGGAATGCTGGCTTGAATGTATTGAACATTATTTGGGTAATAGTAGATATCAGAAATCCTTAAATAATAAATACCACCTTCTTAACCTGATGATTATAAATAGGCTGTTTTTTTGTAAAACAAAAATTCTCGTTTTTAATCAAAACTAAGCATATGGAGAAGTCGAAAAAAATGATTTTCGACAAGATGTCCTTCGCGCGGGTCCGTGTAATAATTTCAAAATAGCTATTTGAAGTTGTTTTTATTAATTTAACGATACCATTTGCTCAAAAAGTAACCAACCGATTTCGATAAAATGTATATGGTTTGAAAGCCATAGGTGCGTAGATGTGCAGAATATACCCAGAAATGCATTAGACACTGTGGGTCCTTTTTGTTTTTCAACTACGATCACTGTGTATATTTAATAAAAAATTAATTTAAAATTTATAGAACAAATTCGCTTGCATGTAGTTGGCCCACCAACTATTGAGTTGAGCAAAACTGTTAATTGCAATCGTTTGTACATCGTTTGTCTACGTTTGTATAAGTTTTAGATTCGTTTGTACACTCACCGTTTTTTTTATATAGCCACTTCAAAAAAATTTACGGAGTTTGGCCCACCAACTATAACGCTCGAAAAATCTGGAAATGCAGTTCGATAGATAATCGTTTGTCTATGTTTGTCTTTTTTTTTTTTCGTTTGTATACGTCCCAAATTTTTTTGACAAAAAAATTTTTTTTAACCAAATTTTATTAAAATTTTAAAACATATGCATTCGTTTGTCTCTTTCTTATAATGATTTTTCATCGTGTTATTTTTTTTAATTTGTATTTATTTCTATTTTTAAATAATTATTACTTTTTTGGGACATGTAGTTGGCCCACCAACTATAACGCTCGAAAAATCTAAAAACGCAGTTCGATAGAAAATCGTTTGTCTATGTTTGTCTTTTTTTTTTTCGTTTGTATACGTCCCAAATTTTTTTGACAAAAAAAATTTTTTTAACCAAATTTTATTAAAATTTTTAAACATATGCATTCGTTTGTCTCTTTTTTATAATGATTTTTCATCGTGTTATTTTTTTTAATTTGTATTTATTTCTATTTTTAATTAATTATTACTTTTTTGGGACATGTAGTTGGCCCACCAACTATAACGCTCGAAAAATCTAAAAACGCAGTTCGATAGAAAATCGTTTGTCTATGTTTGTCTTTTTTTTTTTCGTTTGTATACGTCCCAAATTTTTTTGACAACAAAATTTTTTTTAACCAAATTTTATTAAAATTTTTAAACATATGCATTCGTTTGTCTCTTTTTTATAATGATTTTTCATCGTGTTTTTTTTTTTAATTTGTATTTATTTCTATTTTTAATTATTCATTACTTTTTTTGGGACATGTAGTTGGCCCACCAACTGCATTCTCTTTTATTTGGGTGTCCACAGTTTCAACTTGTATTCGAAATTGCGATAATTAAGACTTTATCCTTTTTTTCTATTCTTTTTAAGGAGTGCCCTGCATTTAGGCTGCATTTAAAAAGACTTAAGTTACACCTTGAGTATATTATTTATTCAGTTAAAATAATTAAAAAAACCCAAACAAAAATAATTCTAATTCTATAGGTACTTGTTCATTAACTTGAACTTTGCCGTCGGCTTAAGGCTTTTAATGAGTTTCTTTTCTTTATGAAATAGAAAGTAATTATGGGTACAAATACCTATGCATGCCTATTATAGATATTGATAGGTAGTAACCAAATTTTTGAGTACCTACCTAACTACCTACGAGTTTTGGCTGTTTTTTCAGCGAATGGATAAGGGGGGGTTTACTTAAAATAAATCAAAATTATTTTAACTCGAACATAATCATGAAATGTGAATTTCCTGTAGTTCCAAAAACCCATTTTTAATAAAAATTCAGCAGTCCTGAATAATAAAAATACCATTATTGTTATTATTGTACTATTCGTACTAGAATGTCAGCTTATTAGGCTTGACTATTCTTTTTTCCTTCAATTTCATTGAATTTTTGAATAACAACAACAACTTAAAGGCGCTACCACCAATTGTTTGGCTGGAGATATAGCTATTTCGTGCTTTGCCACTTTTGCACTCATCAGTCTCTATTTTGTGGTGCTTAACTTTAATCCAATTTTATTTGAAAAACTTTTTATGCACACCATAGGATTCGAACCCACGCATATCAGATATGCTCAGTCTTAGCAGTCGTGTGCACTACGCACTCCACCGCTTTAGACCACTGACGTCACAGGTCGAGATGTGTTTTTTGTTTATCAAATGCATTTGTAGCATCAGCATTTTTATAAGCGCCATTAAGTATGCTGTCTTGTTCCGCCGTTCCGTTCCGTTAAAATGCTGATGCTCCAAATACATTTGATAAACAAAAAAAACATCTCGACCTGTGACGTCAGTGGTCTAAAGCGGTGGAGTGCGTAGTGCACACGACTGCTAAGACTGAGCATATCTGATATGCGTGGGTTCGAATCCTATGGTGTGCATAAAAAGTTTTTCAAATAAAATTGGATTAAAGTTAAGCACCACAAAATAGAGACTGATGAGTGCAAAAGTGGCAAAGCACGAAATAGCTATATCTCCAGCCAAACAATTGGTGGTAGCGCCTTTAAGTTGTTGTTGTTATTCAAAAATTCAATGAAATTGAAGGAATAAAGAATAGTCAAGCCTAATAAGCTGACATTCTAGTACGAATAGTACAATAATAACAATAATGGTATTTTTATTATTCAGGACTGCTGAATTTTTATTAAAAATGGGTTTTTGGAACTACAGGAAATTCACATTTCATGATTATGTTCGAGTTAAAATAATTTTGATTTATTTTAAGTAAACCCCCCCTTATCCATTCGCTGAAAAAACAGCCAAAACTCGTAGGTAGTTAGGTAGGTACTCAAAAATTTGGTTACTACCTATCAATATCTATAATAGGCATGCATAGGTATTTGTACCCATAATTACTTTCTATTTCATAAAGAAAAGAAACTCATTAAAAGCCTTAAGCCGACGGCAAAGTTCAAGTTAATGAACAAGTACCTATAGAATTAGAATTATTTTTGTTTGGGTTTTTTTAATTATTTTAACTGAATAAATAATATACTCAAGGTGTAACTTAAGTCTTTTTAAATGCAGCCTAAATGCAGGGCACTCCTTAAAAAGAATAGAAAAAAAGGATAAAGTCTTAATTATCGCAATTTCGAATACAAGTTGAAACTGTGGACACCCAAATAAAAGAGAATGCAGTTGGTGGGCCAACTACATGTCCCAAAAAAAGTAATGAATAATTAAAAATAGAAATAAATACAAATTAAAAAAAATAACACGATGAAAAATCATTATAAAAAAGAGACAAACGAATGCATATGTTTAAAAATTTTAATAAAATTTGGTTAAAAAAAATTTTGTTGTCAAAAAAATTTGGGACGTATACAAACGAAAAAAAAAAAAGACAAACATAGACAAACGATTTTCTATCGAACTGCGTTTTTAGATTTTTCGAGCGTTATAGTTGGTGGGCCAACTACATGCTCCATATAATTAATATATAATTAATTAAAAATAGAAATAAATACAAATTAAAAAAAATACTACGATAAAAAATCATTATAAAAAATAGACAAACGAATGCATATGTTTTAAAATTTTAATAAAATTTGGTTAAAAAAAAAATTTGTTGTCAAAAAAATTTGGGACGTATACAAACGAAAAAAAAAAAAGACAAACATAGACAAACGATTTTCTATCGAACTGCGTTTTTAGATTTTTCGAGCGTTATAGTTGGTGGGCCAACTACATGTCCCAAAAAAGTAATAATTAATTAAAAATAGAAATAAATACAAATTAAAAAAAATAACACGATGAAAAATCATTATAAAAAAGAGACAAACGAATGCATATGTTTAAAAATTTTAATAAAATTTGGTTAAAAAAATTTTTTTTGTCAAAAAAATTTGGGACGTATACAAACGAAAAAAAAAAAAGACAAACATAGACAAACGATTTTCTATCGAACTGCGTTTTTAGATTTTTCGAGCGTTATAGTTGGTGGGCCAACTACATGTCCCAAAAAAGTAATAATTATTTAAAAATAGAAATAAATACACATTAAAAAAAATAACACGATGAAAAATCATTATAAGAAAGAGACAAACGAATGCATATGTTTTAAAATTTTAATAAAATTTGGTTAAAAAAAATTTTTTTGTCAAAAAAATTTGGGACGTATACAAACGAAAAAAAAAAAAGACAAACATAGACAAACGATTATCTATCGAACTGCATTTCCAGATTTTTCGAGCGTTATAGTTGGTGGGCCAAACTCCGTAAATTTTTTTGAAGTGGCTATATAAAAAAAACGGTGAGTGTACAAACGAATCTAAAACTTATACAAACGTAGACAAACGATGTACAAACGATTGCAATTAACAGTTTTGCTCAACTCAATAGTTGGTGGGCCAACTACATGCAAGCAACAAATTCTGTGTAATTTAATTTTCAAACAAATTGATTGACTCTGGAGAAAAGTTTCTTTTAAGTGTCAATATGAGTTTTTGAGTGAGTTTTTGGTCGAATTTCGGCCAGTGCACTGTGGTTCCACCGTAGACCAAAAAATTGTAACGGTTATTATCAAAAACCATTTAAGTAAGCTAATAACATCTCAAAATAATTATATATATGTATGTATGTGAAAAAAGAAATATCACGTTTAGTCAGTACCGTTAGATTTTTATCTGCAAAGTTGCATTGGAAACATAAATGGCTTTTGAGTTATAGTGATTCAAGTGTAAGCGCGACTGCATTTATTTACTTTTTTTGCGTTCTCGAATTTTTGGTTTTTTTTTTTTTTTGTAATGAAGATATTAGTAGAAGGTAAGACGTCCATTATTTATTTTTTGTGAGTCTATTGTGCAACTGAATATAAGAGATGAAGCGTTTATAATTTAGGCTTAAATAAAATTTAAAAAATTTCTTTCTGCGTCATTTTGTCTACTTTTTAATGCAAGTTGCGGAAACTTGCATATTAACTTTGAATTAATATCTAAGCGGACTAAAGTCTTGTTTTTTTTTCATTTCGGGACCTTTAACAAAGGTCTCATTTATGAGAATGTTTCTGCTTCAGCATTGGTTGAATGCTTCTGGAAGTAAAAGAAACAAGTCCTTCTCAATATTATCCGTCCAAATGCAGATTATACAGGATTGGAGCCCTAGAATCGTGTATTTTTGCAAAAAACAACGTATCAGAAAATACTTCAAACAAAAAAATTATGTATTATGCAAAGTTAACTTGACCAAGCGTATACTTGAGTCACAAAAAAATGTTTTGCAAAATTTTTCACTTGATTTTTCTAATATGGCTTTAGTTGGAAAATTGTGGTTCAAATTCAGATGATGACAGTAGCTTGTTTGTGACGTCATTTGTTCCTTTGCAGGTGATCTATAAAAGAATATCAAATCAAGTTTTCTAGAAAAATCCACACCCGTCATCTACTGTATATTGTAGGCCGATTCGTTTCAAATTTTGTAATTATGGCCGCCTTTGTTCGAGAGTGGAACCACTGTGCAGTGGGCGATATGCTAATAATATAAAAATGGCTATTTACCCTGCTAAACTTTTTTTTTGTTTTTGTAAAGTTTGAAATTAACGAATGTAATTTTTTGGTTATGGTAATTTTAAACTGCTATTTGTACTATGGAGACACTAAGGCGACAACGAGTGCAATGGGGCGCTTGGTGTGAACAAAACCCCCACCGTACTGAGTGAATAAAATCTCACTTATGCTGAAATGTTTTCTTTCATAGTAGTGTTATTTTTGAGCGAATTCGTAAAGTTACTTTGTATTAATTATTCATTATTTGTTTTTTTTTGTATTGTTCAGTAAATTGCATAATCATTTCTTGCGTACGCTAAACTTATTGAATTATATATACAGGGTTTCCCAAAAGTCAACGTCGAAACGAAAACGGGTGATAGTGTAGGTGGTGACAGTTATTAGAAAAATAATGAAAAAAAATTGTTGCCATGTATTTTGTGAGTTATGTGCATTTGAAAAAAAAATCGAAGAAATCGTCAACCTGTGACGTTCTTTTAAGTGCCGTGGTTACAAATCTTTACTTTTTCCAACTTTTTTTTTGTTATGAACCCTTGAATAACCCCGCTAACAAATGCATTCAAAAATTCAAACACACCTGCCTCATTTTTAAAGAAAATATCAATTTTCTGCCCAACTTAGTACTGAACATTTTTACATGACTCAAATTCAATGGACGGTAGTGTAAAAAAATGTACTACGAAATTTTGGCAAGTTACTTTAAAAGTTGGCGTGTTCAATTCTCAATTCTAAATAGTGTAACATTTTTGAGAATATGTATTCCATAAATAACGGACAAAAAATTCTTTTCTCTAGTAACTCGGTTTTATGATAATTCTTTTTAATTCATTAAAAAAACTTTGAATACACTCTAGGCTTTCTAGTGTCTAAGTTTAAGTTCGAGGGGCATGACCAGTTATTTATAGGTAACCACTAGCAGGTCCAGAGTACCGCGGGATATCAGATAGTGATTCATTTCTTTTACTTTGGTTTAAGTTTTAAATAAACTTCAATTTTTCAACAAAATTTACATGAAAAGTTTATTAAGATCAGCTTTAACAAATGATCAAATTGTTTGCCTCCAACGGTAATGCAAGCCCTACATCTTCTTATTAAAAGACCGGTTTATAAGACGATCAATTCTACTTGAGTCGATGTCTGCAACAGCCTCCGTGATTTTTTTGCGCAGCTTGGCTAAGTTTTGGATCGGTTTTGAGTAGACTTTTTCTAATCCAGAAAACTGTACCAGTGTTCTAGTGCATAAGTTTAAGTTCGAGGGAGATGAACAGTTATTTATAAGTAACCACTACCAGGCCCAGAGGACCGTGGGCTATCAGATAGTGATTCATTTCTATTACTTTTAATTTTGTAATTTTAAATAAAATTCAATTTTTCAATAAAATTTACATGAAAAGTTTAGGCAGGTGTGTTTGAATTGTGTGTTTACATGGCAACAATTGTTTTATTATTTTTCTTATAACTTTCACCACCTACCCTATCCCCCGTTTTCGTTTCGACGTTGGCTTTTGGGACACCCTGTATAATTGAATTGTATATATGATTTTATATTCAATAAACTAATCTAATCTTATCTAAAAATGACTGGTTATTAATTCAAAACAATTCTAAAAGATTTATTATTTTATCGTAAACGATATAAGAACATAACCGTACCATTACTATACACCGCTAATGACTAGCTACACTATAGTTGTCAGCAAGTTAGTCCGATCCAGCCATGTATTTTCCTTCTTATCTTCACCCAGCTTTCAACTTTATTATTTTTCATTTGTTACCCTATTTTTGAAAAACTAAAAATTAACATTCTATGTTAACTGGCATTTTCCAAACTCTTTCGTTTATTTTTCAAAAAAAAAATAAAAAAATAAACTTTTTGAAAACTTTTACGCTTTTTATTTTTCTCTAATCAACTTGAACATAGGTTTAAGTATTTGCGATCAAGTCGTGCAATTTATTTTTAAGTAATTTAAAGTAATGGTGATTTGAAAGTGTGATATGTTATAATGTGTGGAATTGATTATAATGCATGTGAATTCTATTGCAGTTTCTTCAGTCTGTCTAAAACACAAATCCTGTGTTGTTGAAATAAATTAATAAATAGCATTCATTTATGTCACATTCACACTATAATAATTGCGAGTAATAATGACTTCGATATTATTTAGAAATACCATCAAAATGTTTTTTTTTCACATTTTTCCAATCCTGCTATGCTAAAAACGGTTTTCCAATTAAGTTCAAAAACTTTGTCATGCTATAGATGCCAAGCCAACTTTTTAGGCAATTTTAAAATAGTATTTGAATCAAATTTTATTGATTTTCAAAGTTAAATGCGAAGAGATTTTAGAAAAATCGAATACATGTACTGTACATAGGTTTGTTGTTTTATAATCGTGAAACTGCGGAGCAATAAAACGAAATCAAAATGTGTACGTATCCCTCACATATGTGGGCAGATTAACCTCAAATTGAAATGGAATTTTATTACGAAAAAAAAACAAATGGCTTTTTAATAACAAAATAGGAACATACATATTAGGGTGGCGCTTATTTCGACAATGTTGGAATTTCTTTCCGCACCCCCCCCCCCTAGAAGTGATCAAGGTGGAAAAATAATCTGTGCAAAAAACAAAAAAAAATAATCTGTGCAAAATTTTTTTGAAATTGGTTGACGTTTACAGGTACCACCGAGCAGTTGAAAGTTCCCACACAAAATTTATGGAGATTTTTAGCCTTTTACTAAAGAAATCAGCAAAAGTACAAAAGTCGATGAATATTAATAAAACTTCCCAGTTATTTTAAGTATTAGATATATGGAATAAAAAAAATAAATTCAGAATTTTAAACATTTTTCTAACTAGTTACAAATCGAAATGAAAATGTGTAAATTTTTGTTTTTTTTTTTTTTTTTTTTTTTTTTTTTTTTTTTTTTTTGCTAAATTTGCTTCTTATCCTACCAATTTGAGAAATTAATGATCCTAACGGTATATTTTATGATTTTTTGAGTTTGTGTATAAAACTTTTCATAATTGCGTGTTCATATGAATTATAAACAATCATTTTTCCTACAAACTGACGAAGTGCTTTTTATTTTATTCAATAACCAAAACGAAAACTGGACCATTTTCAATTTTTGTCAGTTTTTATGGAAAATGAAGGTTCATATGAAGACGCTGATTTTGCTGATTTTTAAGTTAAAGGTTAAAATTCTATGTATGGGAACTTTCAACTGCTCGGTGACACGTGTTAACGTCAACCGATTTAAACAAAATTTCGCCTAGATTTTTATTTTTCTACCTTGATCACTTTTAGGGGGGCCCGAAAGAAATTCCAACTTTGCCAAAATAAGCGCCACCCTAATACATACATATATAAAGCAGATTTTAGCAAAGAAAAATGCCACCCATACACATAGGGCTGGCCACGAGACCAGACTCTGCGAGACTTTTGTAAGTCTCGTCTCGGTCTCGTTAAAATCGAAAATTTTCAGTCTCGTCTCGGTCTCGTGTCGACCTCGCCTCGTCTTGGTCTCGTCTCCGAAAAATACGATTTCCGGACAACATATAGATTATTGAAATGAAATATTTTAGGTTATAGGTTGAATATGTGCAGAAGAAAATAAATATTTAACTGAAATTGGATTTTTTAATTTATTAGACTCTCTGTAAATTTCGGTCCAAATATACAGTCTCGTCTCGGTTGCTTAAAAGGCAGTCTCGTCTCGTCTCTTAGTCTCGTCATGCGAGACCGAGATCGAGACTTTTCTCGTCTCGTGGCCAGCCCTACATACAAAACATTTCAAAAAATAAAATGCAGAGTTAGTTGCCACGCGATGAAAGCTTCAAATTCCATTACTGACTTTCCATTGAAGAATTGGTTGGTATCTACATAAAGTGAAATTTAAAAAAAAATAAAAAATATAAACTATAAGCTCATAGCTTTTACAGACAAAGAAAAAACAATTCTGATAACCTTTTGATTCATGCGTTATGGGATGTAAAAGCATATTTTACATATGCATACACATTTTGGAGAACGGAAAGTTATTTGACTTTTAGACTGCGCATCGGAAAAATGTTTAAGGATTAAAAGTTGCTATGGCATTAATTTAATGATATTTTTGGTTTGTTTGCTTCTTACTGAAAACCACATCGTATTAACCTTAATGTATTAAACTTTGACTTCCTTTTTTTACAGGAATGTAAAAAAAACGACCTTCATCAACAAAATTTCCAACTTAAACGAATATAAGGGGAAAAAAATAAGACTTTAATCTGCCAGATTACAAACCAACAATTTCATCTGCCTGCTTGTACCTGGAGCTACGTACACCTTAAAAGTTTGCGTAAATTGAGTTAGAGATTAGAGTTTTTTAAGCATTTGACAGATGCTTTTAAATTTTGTTTAGACCAAAAATAAATGCACCTAGGTACAATACCATCCATGTTATCTTAAGGTAAGATTTATTTTTCTCCAAAACGACAACATACAACAATTTTAATCAACTAATTTTGTGTATGGTTAGAGGAATAGTCATCAATTATAATAAGCGAAAAAATTAAAGTTTGACAGTGAATAAAGTTTTTAGTTCTCTGCTGACAATGGATGGCGTAGTGTGAAGGAGACTAAGGGACTTACATAGATTCTGAGCGGTACCTTGCACTTTAATTAAAATAAACTTTAAGTATGATCCATTTGCATAATGTTCTCTTTTTTGTATCAATTTGATTTTTTCTTTGGATCAGTTTGTATCTCTTTGGATCTATTTCCCTTCAAATGGATCTTTTTTAGCAAAAAGGAATTATTGAAAAATTTTACCATTTCGGAAATTTGTTGTGTTTGTCTTTTATTCCATGTTAAGAGTGGAACTTAGGCTGTGCGTTAAAATTTTGGTTAAATTTGATCCCAGTAAATTTGATCCGTTTTCATCGGGGCGAATAAAATTGAAGGGTTTTGCTGTGTCAATTGCATTAAATGAATTTTTTTTAAACATACATTTCCCATTGACGTTCCTTGCGTTAAGGAACCCATCCAAGACGGTGTCAACCTATCCAAAAATGTTCAGATACCTTGATTTGTTGTTGCAAAGCTTTTTTTCAGAAGGAATTACAATACAAATCTATCCAAATCGCTTTGGATACGATCTTGAGCAAGGAATTTGCATTTTGACATTGGCAGTCATGGACCTAGTTTATCGGACTGCTAGTCACTCGTTATTCTCCTACAATAGTTGCATTGAAGATGGTTTCACCGATTAAAAGCGACAGCAGTGCCTATTGTGCCGCACCGTATGTTTTCCATTGGTTTCGGAGCGCCTTTAACGTGAAACATTCACTAGTCAAAATGTATTTGCTCATTATCCAACCTGTTTGACAAATCTGTTCACGTTTGAAAGTGTTCACTCTCTATTTGACAAATACGTTCTTTGTTCACAAATTTGTTTGATACTGTTGAGTGTTTGACATGTTTGATAACGTGTAACCCACTTTAATCCATGATTATTGAAACTGGGAAATCGCTAAATGTGTTTATTGCTGCTCAAATTGTTTTCAAAAAATCCAAAGTATGAGTTCTTAATCATGGATATCGCTAATAAGCCAATTTTGGTTGATAAGCTTTAGTGAGTCAGAGCGTGTGAAATTCACATACTAAATTGAATCCACTGTTAACGAACTTAGTCACTTGCCGCTAGTGTATCGATTTTTTTTAATAAAGGGAACCATCGTGATGTTGGCTCATGACAGTCCAGGTATGATAGGTCAATGGTGTAAGTAATGTGCAAGAAGTTTAATACAAACGTCAAAATGTGTCCACTAGTTAAAATTTAAACGAGCTCCTGAGCAGGTTAAATATTGATGACTGTATTCACCTAAGTAATGTCAAAATTTAGCCATGGGATCAAATTTAACGCACTTTTAACGCAATTGACACACGGCCTTAAGGAATATTGTGTGCGTTCAGTGTAGATTCCGTTTGCATTGGTGTTATTTATTAAATGGTATGCTTTTATTTGCAATATACATATGTACTGTACATACGTAGGTATTATAGGGCAAGTAATTTTTACTAATATTACGATGAAAAAATTGGGTCCCGCAATTATGTCTATCCGTCTGTCTGTATTTCTGTTACTCGAACTGCAACCTAAGCCACCGAAGCGATTTTGTTTCTAACTTTGGACTTAAGATTTGTAGGATATTCCCTGGAGAGAAATTAAATCTCCATTTTTAGCTCCAAAAATAACGTTACCTGCCATAGTACTAATATACACAAAAATATTTATTTCAAAACGGCTATAATGATATGAATACAAAAATTACCAAATATTTTTAAAAGTATTGTCAATATTTCAGTAACAAAACTCAACAACTGGATTGCACAAACTTGCTGTCTTATAACTAACTACTTTTCCTTTTAATGGCTTCGCTGATTACAATTCTAAATTCTAACAATTTTGCACTCGTATACAAAGTTTTGAAACATAATTTTTTGATTTTTGGAACAATATATATATTTTTTTTTTTTTTTTGAAAATTCAAATTCGTAGTTCAAAACTGTATTTTATTAAATACTTTAAGTAACCATACTAATTTGGACGCGCTTTTGAATGAACTAAGTAAAATTGCATAAATAAAATCTATAATATTTCAAAAATGCCTATTTAATAAAAATTTATTCGAGTGCATGATAATTTGGAGTTATTGAATCACAAGAAAAAAATCGTTTAATCCAGGCATGCACATTATTTTTTGGAAATGCAATATTGTTAGTAAATTTTATATGTAACTCCTCTGTGTAAAATTATAACAAAATGGGTTCAGGCATTTGTGATATTAATCAATCTAAGGGACAAAACTGTTTTGCATCCCAAAGAACGTCCATGTATGGGTTTTAACTGAAATACAAAATAAAACACTTCCACCCTATACATTATCACACTCAATTTTGTTTATAAAATGTTTCAATATAGATTTAATTAACTTCATGCACTTATTTATAATAAAATTATTGCGTCTCTGAATTTAAACGCAAATGAAATTCTCAGAAATTTTGTTTCGCGCAAAAATTTTAATTGTATTTATAAAATGGATAATGCATATACATATATTCGTTTAAGCATTTAAAAGAACATATAATTAAAACAATTGACAAAAACAATTATGTTGCATTATGTTTTTTGCCAACAAAAAAAAGAACAAAAAATCAAAAAAACTGAAATTGTTTTTTTTTGCAGGAAAAAGACCCACAAACAGATAATCTGAAATGTTAATAATTATATTGACGAAGAGCAACCTACATACACATATGTAAACAGTGTATTCACTCATTACACATAGACAATATTATAATTAAATTAAAGAAATACAAATTTATAATATCCGTGATTTTTGAGAGAGTGACTAGCAACTCAGCAAAATATTTACACGCAAAACAATAACAAAACAAATTATTATAGAGGATTTTGTTTGTGTTTTCCGTGTACAAATTTTACTGAGTTGCTAGTAACTGTTTCAAGAAACACGGCTAATATCGTTTCTATGTGCGTCAACAATATAATAATAATAACTAAATAAATAGGTATCTTATATTAATAGAGTTTATAAATATTATTTACATTTAGTTCATTAAAAATCATCTTACTGTTATCAAAGGGCACGGTAGTGCCCAGCCAAGTTCTGGCACTACACCCTTTTTACTCACCAAATTTCAACTCCTTAGCAGCAGTGATTCCCGAGATATAAGACTGCAAAAATAGCAAAAACAGTAACTGACTCACTGACAGATCATCAAAATTATTGAGCACTTCCCGACATCGTAGAATCTTGTTATTTCGCACAACGGTAGGCCTTGTGGTGTATACAAAGGAAAAAAATTTAAGATTTTACATTCAGGGGGCGTGGTACCCGCCCATTTTCATAGAATTGATATAAATTACTTGGAGCACTTCTGATTGTCGTAGATTATGAAATTTAGTACAGCGGTAGGGCTTAAAGTACAGGCAAAAGAAAAATTTTTCAATTTGAGATTTTTCATTCAGGGGCGTGGTATTCGCCCATTTTCATAGAATTGATATAAATTATTTGGAGCACTTCTGACTGTCGTGGAATGATGAAATTTGGTACAGCGGTAGGGCTTAAAGTGCAAGCAAAGAGAAAATTTTAAAATTTGAGATTTTACATTCAGGGGGCGGGGCCCATTTGAATAAGAATTGATACCAATTATGAGGAGCACTTCTGATTGTCGTAGAATGATCAAATTTTGGTAAAACGGTAGGGCTAAAAGTGCAAACGACTGCAAAATTTTAAAATTTGAGATTTTAGATTCAGAGGGCGTGGCATCCGCCCATTTTCGCGGAATTGATATCAATTATATGAGGCACTTCTGGTTGTCGTAGAATGATGAAATTTGGTAGAGCGGTAGAACTTGAACTGCAAACATAGAATAAACTTTAAAATTTGATATTTAACATTCAGGGAGCATGGCACCCGCCCATATAATTTAAAATTTATATCAACTATGTAGAGAACTTCTGGTTGTCGTAGAGTGATGGAATTTGGTAGAGCGATAGGACTCTACTTTGAGATTTTACATTCAGTGGGCGCGGCAACCACCCATTTTCACAGAATTAATATCAAATATATTGAGAGTACATCCGACTTGTGTAGGATTATGAAATTTGGTAAAGTGGTTAGTTATCAGGCGTGGGTATACAAAGAAAAAGTTGAAATCATGAACTTTTTCATGCAGGGGCGTTTCATCCACCTACTTCCTAATAAAAAGAATCTTTGCAAAAAGTAGTGAAATCACAACAAATACATAAATGTTAAAAAAGGAGCCAAGTTCTTCTATATACAAAAACCTTTGCGTAACAAGTCAGCCGTAAAAATTAGTGAGATCTAAAAGTACACCAAGTTCTAAGTTCATTAATGTAAAATATCAAATATTTTAAGTAGAGTTATATGGAAGAACTTCAAAATGATCAGAGAAATCGGTTATTTAATGATTACTGACTTAAATTGAGTTAGTTTACTTAGCAAGTTTTCTTTTATTACCTAATTTCAAACTTAAAACTTGACTACTATACCAACTCAATTTAAGCCTGTAGTCATTAAATAACAGATTTCTCTGATAATTTTGAGGTTTTTTCATAAAACTCTACTAAAATATTTGATATTTAACATTAATAAGATTAGAACTGGGCGTACTCTCACTACTTTTTACGGCTGACTTGTTACACAAAGGTTTTTGTATATAGAAGAACTTCTTTAACATTTTTGTTTTTGTTGTTATTTATTTAAACGTTACTTTAACGAAACACTGTTAGACAATTTTTGATTTATGATTTTTTTATATAGATTCCCTAGCTTACTCTGGAGACATTGTTCTACCTTTTCCAGTAGGTGACGCAATGAGATTAGTTTTCTAATTTTCATTTTTGTTAAAACCAACCAAAAGTTCGATTGTTACCCTCACTTGTATACGTTAGGTGCCAGTTATAGCTATCATTCAAAACCATCATTGAAAAAGTTATCTGTTGATTTTGAGACACTTGTAAAGTTTAATCATTGAATATTTTAATGCAGAAATATACCTTACGACTTCTAAATTATTTCTCCTCCAAAAAAAATTCATTTTGACCCATATCTTCCCCACTTCGTAACTTTTAATTTTTTCAATGATCATTGGTAAGGTAGTTCATCATTGAAAAATTAAAAATCATTTTATGAGAAAAGTTGTGCAAAATTGAATTTTGTTTTACCTAGAAATAAATATTGAGTAAATTAGCTTTACTTTGGCATCAAAATTATCACCTATTTTTTATTCAAAATCTCTCAAAATTGACAATTAATATTTTCAATGATGGTTTTCAATGATAGCTATAACTGGCCCCTTAGCTAATGACTCATCTGTTTTATGTGCATTTAAAAAAAAAAATGCAAATAGCCCTGTGGTTTCTGAGATTAACCCGAACATATAAACTAACAAACAAATCAACTCATATGCTTTATATTTGTCTTATTATTTTAAACTTAAATCTATGTTAGTAATTTATCCAACAAAATTAATAAAGTAATAAAGTTTATAAAACTTAATAAATCATGAAATAATGTTTAATGCGTCGTCAATTTATCCATCCATAATATGTACTTTACCTCAATTTTAACACTCAAATTGAATCAGCTTAATTCAAAGACCAACTCGAAAAAAAAACTAGAAATAAAACCATCACTGTGAAAAAATAAAATATAAGTGAATTATGTTTCCACTTAAAGCCACAACTCTATAAAAATCACTTTAAAAATTTAATAATACTTTTCCAGCTCAGAAGATCAAATCTAAATTCAATAAAGTCACTTCAAAGGGGGATACAAAAATGAAAAAAAATACCTTCATACATACATACATACCTATCTAAAGTGCAAAAAGAAAATATACAATACAATCGTCCACTGTGTCCAATCGAATGCAGGATTACAATGATTCTGTTGATTTCCGACAGGCAATGCGATTTCTTTTTTTTGTATTTTTATTTATTTGATTTGATTTCATTCATATCAACTTCAAGTCTATCAGTTGTAAGTTGTACTATAGGGCTGACCTGTTCAGTGCCTATCAATAAAATTAATCGAATCACATGGTTACGCTGGTGATGAATATACTAGGTAAAGTATGAGGATTGCTTGCAACGAAGCGTGATTCAATCAATCCTTTCAACATCCAACAACACATCCTTGTTGTCCCCATCATTCGTCGTTGGTTGGGTGATGATAAAAATGTGCATCACTTAAATGAAACGGAATGAAAATAATAAAAAAAATAAAAAACAATAAAAGGAAGCAAATGTTTCCTCTTGCATTTCCCTATTACTCGCTTCACTTGCACTTTATATATGGAAAATGTTTTAAGCTTAAATGATTGTATTCAATCTTTTCTGGTGGTCAGGATTCAGAAAAGACTAGTCAAATGAGCAAACGGGGTATAATTAAAAAGGATTCTGTTGATTTTTATATATATTTCTTTTTTGTTGTTTGTTGTTGTACACTCAATGAACACACTGATTGGAAGTGGGGAAAAATGAAATAAATTGCAACTGCACGAATTTAAATGTATATAATTTTGTAATACCGAATTTGAAACAATAAATCCTCTTATTCGATTATGTTTTCAGGTAGGTAGTTCAATGCAATTGATTGATTTTCACATATATTTTTAATAAACAAATCAAAATAAGGAATACCGTTGGGTCGCACGGCACGTAGGAACTTATTCTATTAACGCAAATAAAATAAAAATAAATCGGGTGGCACAACGGCTCATGAAGTACCAGGACCTAGTGACTAACAACTCACAACCTATCCTGTGTGCGCCTGTCGACAGGAATGGAAGGGACCTACAATTGTATGCCGAATCCGAACGGCTAGACGAGAAGCACTTATTCGTGACAAGTGATACTCTTGGAGGATTTGTCAATTCCTCGCAAGAGGCAGTAGCCCTGAAAATATAACTTTTTAGTTTTTAGGGGTGGACGAGGCTGGGAAGCGAACCCAGACCTCCAGCGTGTCAGTCTCTTAACGCAAAAGATATTTTAATTTATAAATATGAACTATGTATTGAATTATCAAAATATGTTGGTATATGTAGGTATTAAAACTTATTTTTAATTCCAAAAATATATTTTTGAAAATTAGCTTCAAGCTTTAATTAAAAAAGTTCGTACAAGCGCTAGCATAAATACAATTGACACTAAATACACTTGTTAAAAGAATTAAAAAAAAAAAATAATTATTTTAGTTTATAGAATGTTTTTGGAAGTTATTAGGGGGGTTCACACTCATCGACAAGTCGATCGACCTGAGTCGTGTTGCTAGCGTTCACATTCGACGACCGCTCCATCATTTTCATTTGTAAATAAATTTTCAAAAAGCAATCACGGCGTAGATTTAACTTTTTGCACCAGTTTCAGCGAAGGAAATTCATATTTTCTCCCTTACTTTTGTGGTTTTACTTCTATTTCAATCCATTCTCTATGAATCTCACAAAAAAATTGAAAGGAAACACTAAAATCCAAATTTTCAGACATATCAGTTGTTCAACTAGTGTTCACATTAGCTACAGCGGTCTTTCGACCGAGAAAAATATCAACAAAATTGAAAAATTCCGACAGTCGTTCAACTTTTGTTCACATTACAAATTATGTGACTTTTCGACACGAGTTGATGAACTTGTCTATGAGTGTGAACCCCCCCTATTGAGACCGATCTTTCGATTTTAAAAATATCGACTTTCAAAATCTCGACAGCAAAAATTTCGATTGGTTAAAAAAACGACTTTACTTGGGAAAACATAGCAACGTTTGCCTCATTTTTTGTCAAGGCGGACGAAATTTAGTCAAGTCGACATTTAATTTTTTAAGTCGACTAAAAATTACCGGCATTTTAAATTTAAAAAAAGTCCACATTTTTTGTCCATCAAGAGAAGAGCTGTATCTCTGGGAATAATGATCGTATTTAGATGAAACAAAAAAAAATGTGATTTCTCAGAGATTTAGTTTTGTAGATACCGTTACTGCTCAGACCTAAGAAAT
This sequence comes from Melangyna quadrimaculata, assembly GCA_949320155.1. Classification (NCBI taxonomy): domain Eukaryota; kingdom Metazoa; phylum Arthropoda; class Insecta; order Diptera; family Syrphidae; genus Melangyna; species Melangyna quadrimaculata. The sequence continues at coordinate 174,698,941 of OX439485.1, read as the reverse complement.
AGCTTAAGTCAATTCAATTTTATTTTGTATTTTTCTTGGAAATTTTATTTTAGTTCTAAGGCCGTGTGTCACTGTCAATTGCGTTAAAATTTTGGTTAAATTTGAGCCCAGTTAAATTTGATCCGTTTTTATAGTGGTGATTAAAATTGAAGGGTTTTGCTGTGTCAATTGCGTTAAAAGGAATTTTTTTCAAACATACATTTCCCATTGGCGTTCCTTGTTTCTCCTCGGAACCTATCCGAGATAGTGTCAACCTATCCAAAAATTTTCAGATACCTTGATTCGTTGTTGCAATAGCTTTTGTTTTGGAAGGAATTACAACACAAATATATCCAAATCGCTATGGATACGATCTTGAACGCGGAAATTGCATTGTCATGGACCTAGTATACCTGGACTGCTAGTCGATTGTCATTCTTATACAAAAGTTGCATTGCAGATGGTTTCACCGATTAAAAGCGACAAGAGTGCCTATTGTGCCGTGCCGAATGTTTCGCATTGGTTTGGGAAAGCCTAAGGTGAAACATTCATTAGTCAAAATGTATTTGCATGGAGATAAATGAGAGTGCCCAAGCCAACGGCAAATGTTTCTCTGCCGCACCGAACGTTTGGCGATGGTTTGGAAGAGCCTTAAGCGGGGTACACATTATCAAACTTGTTTGACATATCTTTTCACGTTTGATAGTGTGTACTCTCTGTTTGACAAACACGTTCTTTGTTCACAAAGTTTTGTTGATACTGTTGAGTATTTGACATCAAACTGGTTTGTCAAACAGGTTTGATAATGTGTATCCCACTTTAATCCATGATTATTGAAAATATTATTGAAATTCAAATAAACCCCAGGTTTAACTTAAGCACAATTTTAAATTGACTATGAATACGCCGCACTGTCAACAAACTTAGTCGTTTTCAAATTGCCGGTAGTATATTGATTTTTTTTTAATAAAGGGAACCATCGTAATGCTGGCTCCTAGCAGTCCAGGTATAATAGTTCGATGGTGTTAAATTTCGACGACTGAATTCACCTCAGTAATGTCAAAATTTAGCCATGGGATCACGTCTAACGCACTTTTAATGCAATAGACACACGGCCTTGTTTATTCAGCTTTAACTCATTTTTTTTTTGTCAATGATTGAATAAAAATTGTTGAATAAAAACAAATAAAATAAATTGAGTGGCACAACGGCTCGTGAAGAGCCAGGTCCTAGTGACTAACAACTCGCAACCATTCCTGTATAAGCGTATCGGCAGGAATGGCAGGGACCTACAATTGTATGCCGAATCCGAACGGCTAGCCGAGGAGCACTTATTCATGACAATTGATACTCTTGGAGGGTTTTTGAAATCCTCGCAAGAGGCAGAGGCTCTGAAAAAAAACTTTCTTAGTTTTTTAGGTGGACGAGGCTGGGAGCCAAGTTTGAAGAAGTTGAATAAGCCAACTTCAATTTAAAATAGATATTTTTCTCTTTGATCAATGGTTTCCTAGCAAATATTAATACCAGAAAACTTGAATACATTTATTGATTTTATAAAATTTGATGAAGATAATACACAAAATACTATTCAACGTTTCAACAAAAGTTCAAGAAAAAAATATCTTTTTTTGATATTTTGGCATAAGATTTTTCAGGCAGACGAGTTGCCAATACTTCTGCAAATTGTGACATTGATTTATTGAACCGTCACGTCCGTATCGGTATGTATATGAATGTCAAACTTGTACAAATAAATTAGAGGAAATAAACTTAGTTTTCGTAAGCATTAGAATTCCATCATCCAAATGAAAACAAAATTAACAATTTTCATTAGCTTTTTTCACAGTTTTGCATCAGTAATTTAATTTTTATTTGAAGGTTAATTTTTGTTTGATATTTTCTTTAATTTTTGAAAAATAAATTTGACAACCAGACTTTTATATGACAGTCTAACTAGAGAGCCCACTAAAATATCTGAGTAAAAAGCATTAATTTCTGGAATTGAGGTGACTATAAACTAAAACAAAAGTAATTTAATTTTCTATATTTGTTCATCTTCGTTAAGAACTATTTTTTGTTTTTATTTTTATATTTTTCTAACAAAAAAGCAGTTTTTTTATCATAAATTTTATCAAAACCCGAAAGACTTGAAATTCTTCAACCAAGAAAGAAAAAAAATTAATAAAAAACTTATTTTTTAATTTCAAGTTTCGACATCATTTCTTCAAGAACTATTACCTGAAATACCTCATTTGAAAAACAATATAAAAGGTGAAATTTTTACATTTTTTTGCTTGAAAAAAAAAAGATTTAACATAAATTAATTTGATTTGGAAAAAAAAGGTTTTTGGGCCAACCTGGCACTAAACCAAAATTCCATTTCAATCAATAAAGAGCAGATAAGATTGTTTTTTATTTAATAATACTAATTATTATTATTCATAACCTAAAATGAATATTATAATTCTTGCAAGCAAGCCAAAAACTAAATTTAGGTTTATCTTATAAAAGCTTTTTTCCTTTTTTGACTTATCGTTATTTAATTAAAAAGAAATATTTATAGATAATAAAATTCAAGAAAACAACCTACATAGTTGGCAAAATAAAATACATTTTCATCATCATACTCAGTCGATTTAATTTCGTATTTATTAATTTGTATTATGAAACAAAATCCAAAAGTTATCAAAATGCATTAAATAAAATGTTGATGAAATATTATTCATACCTCGCTAGGTAGTATTAAAAAATAAGAGAAAAAGAAGATTTATGTTAAGCTAGAATTTCCTTTATCTTATTAAATCAGATCATTTCTACTCATTAAATTCAAATTGAATCAGTTTATTATTTTACTTTTTTATTATATCTCCAATTATTTTATCGAATGATGAAAACGAACCGGACTCTTAAAGAAATCGTTATTTTTTTGCTGTAGTATATTCATCATATACAAATCATAATGTAAATAAATACCCATATTATGTGCGGATAGACTTAACAAACCAATCACCATAACGACAAGAAATAATATAATTTCAATGTAGTTCCCCCCCCCCCCTCCAGATCCGGCCCACTCCCCAATTTTCTCAATGGATTTCATGGCATTTAGCATGTCATAAAATCTGATTTACAATTTCCATTAAGGATTTATTATCCCCAATCTATGTAACAATTGGTATAGGGCTACATCATTCATTGCCTGTTGTATAGGTATACCTACATAAGGTAATGGCAAAGCCATATCCTGCCGAAAGAGCACAATACCCTAACACAATACACACATCCTGCGATTCTGCTTATCACAAGAATTGAATTCTAACCCAAAAAGAAAAAATGAAACAAGAAAAAAACGAAAAAATGACAGGGCTTCTTTTCAACACCATTACTCTCACTCACCAGTGATATCCAATCCTTGTTACTGTAATGTCCTTGTACATTTTTTTTCTGTTTTTCTTTTTTGTTTGTGGTCGACATGGATGTGGATTGTGGTTTGTGGGTGTTTCGTCTTCTCGTTGTTCGTTGAATTGTTGCCTACATTTGTAGATTTTCTTGTTTTCTTTCTTGGTAATGGAAATTGGAATATCATCAACGACCTGGATACATATACGACGCCATCAACATCCAATGATATGTTTAGTGGAGTAAGTTATCATCTACATGCCAGCAATTGGATTGTATGCAACGACATGCCGAAGGATATGGGGATTTGTGGACAAAACAAGCAATCGTCTTAAATGAAAACCAAAAGACTGATCATACTACCGTTGTGGTAGTGGTATCATCCACATCTACCGCAGCGGCAACATCATCGTCAACGACAACCGTAACAGGAGCAACAACGACGTCGACAACGATGACAACGCCACCAGCGCCACCGCTGCCGCCGCCACTGCCAGTATCAGCAGCAGCAACGCTAGTGACAACAACATCGACATTGTCATCATCTGAGAAAAAACCAACGAAACCAAACGATTGGGTGGTCATACCCGTGTTTGCTGATATTGTTAAGCTGGCTATATCAGGACGTGAGGATTGCCTCCAGAGGTAAGTCCAAGATATATACAATACATATAGACATCCATTATATAGAATGTTATTTGTAGCCTTAATTTGATTTTTCCTTCATTGTTGTTCTGGTGTGGGTTTTGGGTTGGGGTTTGAGTTGATTTGGTCTCAACCGAAACCATAAAAAGGTTGTTTTTTTTTATTGACGAAGCAAAAATTGACATTTAAGATTAAAATTTTTGGTGGTGGTTTTCTGATTTGACAACTTTTGAAAATCAAAATCATAAATGATAAAGGAAATTGAATCATGATTTTGATTAAGATTATGGATTTGGTTCCTAGGTCTAGGAATCTATTAATCTTTATGTATGACTTGCAAGAAGTTGAAACTCTCGGAGCTGTGTCTCCGGGGGGAATAAATACATATTTAATATAAACTGTGTAAAAGAAATCAATGGTGAAGGACATAGATATAGTTTTAGCAAAGGGAAAATACTATTACTTATGAATACATGGATTATATAAGACATATTACAAGAACTGAGGGGCTTGAGGTTGTAAGAACTCTTTAAAGAATGTTTTAATGTTAGAACTCAATAAAATATACAAAATGGAAGTTAAAAAGTTACAATGGGGGAGAAGTGGTGTACAACACAGGAGAACATACTAATTGCTCCGATATTTGTAACACATATTCTCCGTTTTGCAAAAATAAAATTCACGCTGATTATTGATTTTATGTAATGCACCGTCTCATCGCACATACATACGAGCAAATAAGTGAGACCCAGTTATCTAATTAAAACAACTTTATTAATAGACCAGGAGCCCACAGCAAATTTTGGGAGTGGATTGATAACAAGAATATGAGTATGAGGGTTTGTAGATGGATATAACCCCCACCCACGCCAAAGGCTGAAAAAGAAACCTCCCAGACGGTTGTTTTTGATAGCGCGTTATATGCACCTACAAACCCTCATACTCATATTTTGGTTATCAATCCACTCTCCAAATTTGCTGTCGGCTCTTAGACTATAATTGTTTAGTTTATTCGAAATAAAAAAAAATACTAGAAACATTAACATAATAAAAGCATTAATCCTTGTTAGTAAAGTACACTGTGGCGTATACGTACTTTTTCTTCACAGACAATTATTATTATCTATTATTATAATTATATGACTGTTATTATTATATGAATAGTTATTATTATATTATTTCTTATTTTGTTTTTAAATTTATAATCAGTGTTCACTAAAGGGGATTTGAGTACCCTTTAGATGATTTACCGCATTGCAAGCGTTAGGAATATAGGAAAGGATGCGCATTGGTTTTGCACCTCTCAATATCAAAAAAGGAGTGTTTTGATAAATTTCATATGTAAGTGTAGTGATTATTTACCAAAAAACATATACACACATTTTATAAGAACAGCTAGACGCTAGACCAGTGCTTTTCAAACTTTTTGAGCACGTGACCCCTTTGTTAATAAACATTTTCTGAGGACCCCCACATTCATAATAATACTTTTTCAGTAATTAATAAGGCGACATACCTTTAATAAGTAGTCTCATTTTATGAGGTTTCCGTAACTTGCGGTGAAGAAATGTAAAATCAAAGAAAAGAAATAGTCTTTAATTGGCAAATGATTAAATTGTTAACGTCTCAAACATACAACCAAAATTGTAATTTATTAAAAAATAAACAGGGCCACCGACTCACTAAAAAATGTTGTTTTATTTTTTTTACTATAAGGATTACAACCTTTGTTTTTAATCTTACTGGCTTGCGACCGCGACCACTCGAGTAATTCTTGTGGACCTCCTAAAGGGTCACCAACCACAGTTTAAAAAATACTGCACTAGAGAATCATTGTGTTCTTTCAATGCAAAAACTTGATATATCGAAAAATAGTTTATTTTATTTTTCCAACTTTGAAGACTAGGTAATATATTTTTTTTTAAATAATTAACTTAAATCTATTTCCAGAAGAATGTACATATATTGGTATAGTAGATTTTACCTTATTACTACAATCGCCATTGCAGTCACAATGCTTACAATAAATAAAATTACTTATTTTTGTCTTAAAAATAAAAAAAAAATTAAATTCATGACTGGGTTGAATGTCTGCTCATGAAAAGTATGTTTATTTTATTTATTATTTATTTTATTTATTTATTAAAAAAAAAAACAACTGTAGATCAAGATTGACTTATAAATAGTACAGGATATAATACATTGATTATTTGATAATGCAAGAATTTAAACAATATATATTAAATACAACTATAGCAAAATATTATTAATGAATTATATAAAAATCAATTTAATAAAATTAAAAACCAAAGTCGCAAGAAGAAGAAACGTCAATACAAAAAAGTTACCTCAGTTCAAATTTGAGAAATATTCAAAACAAAGTTGATAAAACTTTCTATGTTCGATTCCAGACCGCATGTGACTGGAAAGATTTTTCCACAGTCTGACAGAATAAACGAAAAATTGCCCCCGTGATGTCAAACAGGTAAACCTGGGGGAGCGCAACAAGGTAAAACGATTTGAGGAGCAAAAATCAAACTTATTAAACAGATAGTATGGAGTCTTTTTAACAATTAGTTTGAAGAGAAAGGAACAACACCGATATTCAAAAAAAGCTTAGTTACAATTTAAAAGTTGACGAGCCTGAGACGAAACGTGATCGTACCTTCGGAGGTTGAAAACAAACCGAGCAATGGCATTAAATGCTACATTCAGCTTACGAAGCGAATAGGAATCAATATCTGCAAATATCTCACACCCATATGATACTATTGGTATGATAAGTGATTTAACCAGCTTTAATTAAACTTGAGTAGGCAGAATTGATCTAGTAACAGATGTGTCATCATATGTCAGATATGTCATCCTAAAAATATAAAAAAAATTGTATATAAATGTTTGTATATAAAATTATAATGTTAAAGTTACCTCTTGTGGGCTTTAGGTCAGATTTTGATTTTTTTAATTCAAGTGACATTTCGGTCTTGTTTACGCTCTTCCTCATGCAACTTGTCTGAAGAGGGTCGTTAAGACAAGAGGTAACTTAAATTTATGTAATAATTAAAAGGTCACGACGGAAAATAATTTTAAACTAGTATCGCTAGTGGCCGAATATTCGGCTAGCGAAAATTTTAGAAAAGCACACATTAGACTGACTTTTTGTTGTTAGTTAAAGCACATTTTTTGATAACATGAATTTCTAAATTGAAATTTGAGATTACGTATACACTCTAGCGTATATACGTACTTTTTTTAATTTCTAAATTTGAAAAGTGACTAACTGCATAGCTTTGAAAAAAAAAATATGAAAATATATTTCCGCTTAGTGAGTTCAAAAGAGGCGGATATATTTCACCTTATCTCAAACAAACAACAATTACTTTTAGTTTAAAACAACCTTTGTCCTTAATAAGATTTTGTTGGCGAGTACAAAAATTTCAAACAACCATTGCTCTTTTGAATGCTTAAAAGAAATTGCTTGAGCGGGACAGAGGACACAAAAAGGGAGTTTAAATCCTCGGAACCCGTGAAGCGGGCGAACCAACGAACTGATGTCCAAAACAAATGATGTTAGACCTTTAAAATGAATTTTGATTTCAGAATTTTACCAATGTTAGTGTAAAACTGAAAGCTTTACCCTGAGGCGAAAAATTCGGCTAACAAATAGTGACTTTCACACACTTTGGAAGAAAATGTGAATGAAATAAAAAACGACAAATTCACGTACATACCTATACGTTGCTTCTCTTCTTTCTCCATAGGTATACAATTAGGTATACAAAAACTGCTGCATGTCTTTTTGCAAACCACCAAGGTCAGAAGACCTACGTTATTTCAATAAATAACTTTAGGTCCGTTTCGGTCGGTTTCTGGCAAATTTCAAATAAATTTAATCATACCATCCTCTAATACATACGTTCATAAATGTACATACAACTTAAAGCTAATCAGCCTTGATAAAGAGCAAATTTTTGGTTTGGATGCATATACAAAATATGAGTACCTATGACCTGCGGTTATATACATACATATGTACATACATACATAATGTAGGTATGTAGGTGCAAGAATAATGAGAAAAAACTCGGAAAACCGCTCACTCCCACAAAGGATAATAAACATGCCAGACTTTTGTTTTTATACATTATGTATTAACATACAATGTATGTATGCATGTACATAATGTATGTTCATAATATGCAACTTAAAAAACGCTTTTTTTTTAAACATTATCTGACTGATGTCAACAAACTCACTCTCATTGATTTTTATTAAAACAGAAAAAATAACGTTTGCGGAATTGGGTTCCTGGCTTAAATATGATGCGTCAAGCTTTCTAGAATATGCCTTCAATAGTCCATTATAAAACTCATCAAACTATGTATATTACATATTATTTCTTTTCACAATATAAAAATACTAATTTAATTTGATATTTTTGATTTTAAATCTAGTCTATAAATCTAGGCTATAAACAAACATTAATTTTTTTCTAATGAAAGTTGTTTTTGAGCAAAACTATATAAAAAATGTTACTTTCTTCGCATTATGGTAAGTCATAAAGTCCAATTTTCTACCAAAAAATCTAAACTTAGTATGTTCATCATCTCCCAAAATTTCAAAATTCTAATCCAGCCCTCTAAAATGATAAAAATCAATTATCTCAAAAAATACAAGCGACCATTATCTGTCTTAACGGAAACATACACACATAATTTTTGGTTTGTGCACATCTGTGGGGCAAAACCTTACCAACTTTATATAATTTATGTAGTTCCGTTGAGTATTTACAGAGAAAAGTGTACCGTTAGATTTTTCTAAGGTTTTGCGAGCAAAAAATGGAATCACTCAAGTTTGCCTCCTAAAAACAATAATCGCGATGGATACAATATCTATAATTAATTGTTAATAGGCTCGTTTGAAAGCTTGAACTTAAAACTTTGAATTAAGGGTAAAATCATAAATATCCATTTGTAAGTTTTCGCGCTTTCGCCATAATAACAAAAATAACACATTATACTTGTTAAATTTGGCAAGACATACGATACGCAATAAATGCGCCCATAGTTGGTCTTTGGTGTTGATTGTGCTGTTAAAAGTGAATTTCAACATATCTTGACCTATAAGGCCTCCTAATCTTAGAAAATAATGGAAACCACGCCTGTAGAAGTTAGTCAAGTTGTCACACAACGCAATCAAGTTGTAACGCAATTATCGGATGAGTGCAGAATGTGTCTGGATGGATGCTATAGCATAGAGGCAGAGTAAACAGATGACCTGTCTTCCATGGAGACAAACTCTACACTTATCCAAGAACGTAAATCGCCTACATTGCTCAACTTCCAAATTGTAGTGCATAGTGAAAATCGTACTCGAACTTGTCGATGAGTTGCAGTTAATTTTGGTCCCGTGGCGGGACATTTTGGGGTAAGGTCTGCTTCCTTAAGTCATATCCTAACTGTCCATTATCTTACCCGTCTCTGCTATTGTTGGACGTCAACGCTAGTCAAAGCACGATTTCGGAGAAACGCCATTACGATGAATCAGTCATTTCACTAACCTACGAGTTTGTCTTAACATTCCGTTGATCTTTGATATGCAAGATTGGATAGACCGAGCTGACGGGACATTGTACATTGGTTTATTCCTTGTTGCAGTAGTGTGACAACTTGACTTATTTCTGCAGGCGTGGTTTCCATTATTTTCTAAGATTAGGCGGCCTAATAGGTCAAGATATGTTGAAATTCACTTTTAACAGCACAATCAACAACCAAATATGGGCGCATTTATTGCGTATCAATGTTTCAAAGTCTTGCCAAATTTAACAAGTATAATTTGTTATTTTTGTTATTATGGCGGATAGCGCGAAAACTAACCAATGGATTTTTATGATTTTACCCTTAATTTAATGTTTTAAATTCAAGCTTTAAAACGAGAATATTAACAATTAACAATTAATAATAGATATTGTATCCATCGCGATTGTTGTTTTTAGAAGGCAAACTTGAGTTATTTCGTTTGCTTGCTCGCGAGTGTAGATTATAAACTAAATCTCAATTGTTTATTCTATTGTTTACGTTTGACTTTTCTTAAAATTATTATACTCCCTAAACAACTTCTTCCAATTGTTTTGCTTTCCGCAAAAACCTTATTTTGAATATAAGGTATATCGACCACGTTGTTTTCAAGTGATGCACCTTGCAACCAACAGAATTTTTTTTTTTTTGAATTTAGACAAACAAATTTGTGAAGCATTGTTTTTTAATAGTATTTTAAAAATCTTTTTTTTAATTATTTAGCTGTAAAATGCATACACTTCTGAAAAAAATTAAATGGATTTTTTTAACGTTTTCTTAGTGTTTTTTGAAGACATGTTTATCTGTTTAATACGTTCTTTTTAAGAGGATTGGGCTTAGGGTTGCGAGTGAAAAAAAATGATTTGATTATCCAAGGGAGTAAGTGTTTTCTGTTCCCTTAAAGGTTCGTTATAAAAAAGTTTGACTTTACTTGTATTGTATACGTTTTCAAAAAGTTGTTTTGAAATTTAATGTTACATAATCTATCTTTGAAACCCAAATAAAAAAAAAATTTTTTTTGAAATAGTTAACAAGTTTTTTGTTTTAATTCGCGCGTACTTCTGGCTTAAGAATGCTTTGAAAGTGACGTATGGCCATAATGACAATTTGTAAAAGCGACAAATAGCCAAATGTTGCAATATGGCCACATGACACATGGCCAAATATCAGGCCATCCGTTGATCTCCAGCAGCATTATCGTGAACAGTAAGGTTAAGGGCCAGTTTCACAGTAACAGTAGTGGCACTTAAGTGCGAAATAAATGGTACAAAAAACAATTTTCGCAGTGCGCACTTACCTAAATAATTTGCACTTAAGTATCCCGTATTGGGCACTGAAGTGTCACTAACTCGGACTGCAATAATTACCAAAAAGTACCATTATGCAAACTTATTTCGGTAAGTGTTCACTGTGAAACTGGACCTAAAGGTCCATAATTGCCTTTTATAAAATGCTACCGATGATCCAACAAACGGTGTTGCTGAAGATCGAAACTGAAGCATTTCTTTTGCGCGCTGTCGCGTGCTGCTAGCTTATCAGCTTTTTTGGCATCATATGCAGCACTGGCCTGCTCTTGGTGGATTTGTAGATCGTTTTCACTTTCCTGTTTTTCCTCCTGTTTAGCAGTAATTGGAATGCGCATTTGAAGGGTGTCGCACTTGTAGCAGGTGTCCACTTTTGGCTTTTTAAAGGCGAGTTTTATTTCACGAAATTCCCTATCATAAATTTAACGACCATAACAAAGTTCTCTCGTGCAAGTTTAAATAGGAAGGTTAAAACTTTTCTCACTACTTGTACGTCTGGTGGAATGATTTTCATAGCTTGGAAGAGATTTTATGTGAGCCAAGGCTTCATTAAGCTCCTCTTCAGACTTTGTTTTTCGGAGTTTGTTCACCTTTTTGGTCGTCCACTGTAATGCTGGATGTAAGGCAAAAATGTGGAAGAAAAAAAAAGAGACATATAAAAGAAATATAAGGGAGATAGACACAACTTTGTATGAAATTTGGCCTCGTGAAAAATGGCCGACGGGCTTCAACTTTCACGGCGAAGTTGACCATATAGTTATTATATAAAAATCTATAGTTTTTTGAATGTTTTCCTAAATGTGTTGTAACGAAAAAAAAATCTAAATATACTATATATATATAATATAATATATCTATGCTTTTCTTATTTGATTATTTCGTTCGAAATAAAAGACTTTAGTTGACTTAAGTCCTTAAGAGAATCTTGAATGTTTCAGAGATATCGGTCACAAAGACTTATATGAACTTAAGACCTTAATACCAAACCAAATATGCATTTTTCTGACTTATTGCCTTAAGACTAAATTATTACGATGGGACGCAGCTGTGCTAGAGTTAAGTTGTTGATACCAAATGAAAGAGAAAAAAAAATTGAGTGAAGCTCAATCAGAAACCCGAAATGCAATTTTTTGACTTAAGACCTTATTGCCCAACGTCAAGGAATTGTTAAAGCTATTTTATTAAGTTACTAAGTTAAAAAAAAGATTTTGCTTATTTTAAGCGATTTTAACATCTTAGTATCTCTTAACAATTTACTAAAGTTAAAATCACTTTAACTTTTAGTAATTTGCTAAACCCATGACTGGAGAATTTTACTCCAGGTAAAGGTTCGACAAGACAACAGTTCAGTTCTTGGTTGACAACCTTATCATCCAAGAAAAATGTTGTTGTTGCTGTGGCTGTACTCCGCAATGTGGCCAAAGTGCGGAATTTTTATCATTTCAATGAAGAGAGCCAATTACCGATTCAAAGGACGGATTGAAACTCAATCGAGTATGCTGTTGAAATAACAAGAACAGAAAAAGCACTCAGACACGCATTTGTTAATCAACACTTTTAAAATAAAATAAGTAAAACTTAGAAGTCATTTCTTTTCAACTGTTATGTATTTTTATTATAAAAGGATAATTTAACAAGTAAACATAAGAAAAACATGATAACTTCATTTAACTTTAAAAACAAATGTGTTATAGGTTGTCACTTTGACTTCTGAGTTTCTGACATTTCCACAGATTTAGTTTTGTTTTTGCTCACGAACTGTCACTACTTAGACGTGTTCAGATGCGCCGTTTTTAATAAAATGAAGTTAGTAATTTACTAGTTAGCAAAACGAAAAAAAAGGACTTAAATTTCGGAATAGCTAATAAATTGCTAAATGTTTAGAAAATTGCTAATAAGTAAATTGCTAAACCCTTTACAATAGGTTGCTTAAAATTTTGCGCCAATGTTTTTAAAAATTAAATGTTAGAAGCGAAGTGTATTTTCTGATTTGTAACAAATTTATTACTACACTAGATATACAAGATATTAAGGTGGCTCTTATTTTGGAAATGTTCGAATTTCTCTTGTCTGCTATACCGCCCTCCCCGATTACACAAAAGGGATCATAATAATGAAAATCAATGTGTAAAAACTTTCATTTAAATCGGTTAACGTTTAACACCTGCTACCAATCAGTTGAAATTTCCATATAAAATAGACTTAGTTTTTACATTCTTTTATACTTAAAAGTTTGCTAACAGTGTAAAAAAATGATAAATAAAAAAAAATAAGACACATCCTAATGTACATGTATAAATAAATAATTGTTAAATTTAATTAATCCTTGATTTGTTGTTTGTTTTTATTGAAAAACATTACTTTTTAAAAAATTACCTATGAAGCGTTCATTTGTAATTTAATTATGTACATGATGATAAATGTTTTTTTTTTTAAATAATAAGCATTACACTTCACTGCTTGTCCCTGTCATATTCTTTCTTCTCATACATAAGGTGCATTGCATAAAACTTAACTAATTATAAGTTTTTTACACAGAAAGAAAGAATTTTCCTTCCGTAGCTTGATTTACGTACACACATTCTTATATTTGCATTTAAAGCAGTGGTGTCTCCTCAGAATAGTTAAAGTTTTGTCGATGGGTTTGCATTCAATCAAATAAATATTAAAAGTTCTTAACAAACCGCAACGAATGTTTGTATTGGTCAATCAAGCATTTGCATTGAAACGGGCTAGGGATGATTTCGGAATTATTTCAAATTCCACATACCACATCTAAATAGTTCAACTGATTTAAAAACTGGTATCTCAACACTGGGAACTACAAGGAGTGTTTTACAAATACAATGAAAAATCGGTACGTTATGGATATTATTCAGGTGGTTCCAGACAATTTTTGTAAAAAAAAACTAGGATTCTTGAAGTTCTATTTGCCAGTTTCTTGCAAGAAATAAGAACGAAATTGTGACATTCATTTAAAAGAATCATTAACAGAAATAGGCGAGTTAAATGACTTCTCAAAGCTGTTTTCTTGGGATCTTTTCCAGATCCTGACAAACGAATTAAAAACCTTTTTATGTCAATATCAGTCAAGAATTTGAACATGATCATCCACCCATTGTACTAGATTTTTAACGTGCTGGATGGGCAGCACTGGTGTAAATGTTCAAATAGGTACAACATTGAAGTTATATATAAATATCTAAAGGAGTTAGTACATAGTTTGTTCTAGCAGAAGGTGACGTTACAAAAACTTATTTTCCATGTGAATGTGAATCCATCATGGTCTCTAGCTCTGCAGTATCGACGTTGTTGTTTAGCTTTTATTGTTCACTTCGCTTTTACGTCTTACACAAAGATTTTATTCGTCTATATGCTGTTCCTCTTTTCCCTTCCTGGTGCTCCTTTGGTATTTAATATTTTTTGTTTGTTTGGTTTTGTTTGCGAAGGAAAACAGCAAAGTTGAAGAAATTCCAGTATTTAATCCTTGATGATAGGGAAAACACCATTGTGCACTTTTGTAAATCACAGGACCTTTACTAATGCCAAGAATGCACTACACAGTGTATACGGCGATATACTTCTATGCTCATCTTATAGTATATATGTGGCTCTTGATATCAAAAACGGAATACCTACCGTTGAGTGCTGAATGTAAAAAAAATTGTTTAGGAAAAGTTTTACAAGGCAAAACGGAGTTACGAGATGGTGCGCGCTTGGGATAAATGATGGCGGGTGTTGTCTGTTGGATGGCAAGCATTAGATTTCAATATTGTGTATATGTACCTATGGCTTAAGGTGTATAAATCAGCAAGAATAATACCTCAGATGCTCATTAAGGAAGAAAAATGTGTGAGAAAACATCGCTGAATAGGCAAAAAGCACAAAGGTGATGATAAGAGATGAAAGTACAAATTTTTACCTAAAGAAGAAGTGTTTGGAATCTTTTGTTTTAATGAATATCAAGAAGAAGAATTCATGTTCAATGTAAGATGAAAGAAGAAGCAGAAAAGAGATGCGTTGGAAAAAAAAATCTAAAGAAAAAGTTCATAAAATTATGTTTCTACATGAAATGTTGTACGAGTAGAATACATACATATGTATATCAACATTGCCTTATAAAGCAGCGTCCACATTATGCCAATCAACATTGTATATTTACAATATCGATCAAAACGCTCAACATTTTAACCTGTCCACACATTGACTGTTAGTGTGTACGTGATGAAGCGTATACTGTTATGTGTTATATGACATATTTGCCATGTACTTACCAAGGCACAAAACCCCATGCAGTGTCTATACAAATCAGTTTGTTGATTGTTTTGTGGCCTTGATGTTGGGCATCTCCAAGCGCAGTAGGTTCGTACGTGTCCATGGAAATACTCATTTTTTACCTACTCAATTTTGCACGTGCATTGGTGCATTTTTAAAATAAGCAGCGTTTTTTGGTCTGACCAGTTCATTTCAAATAACAATACAAATAAAAATAAGACTACAAACGAAATCAAAAAACAGTATCAAATTACACAAGTCAAAATACAAAACGAAATATATTGCACGCAAACGACACAACCGCAAATAAAATGAATGCTGTGTTGATCAACACGTCCAGACTTAAAAAATATTGTTCAGTTTACTCAACATTGTTGTCAATAAAAGTTGATCGACTGTGTTGATTTACACGTCCGCATTAAGTCAACATTGTTGATCAGCACTGTTGATATACAAAAATCAATATTACTTAAAATAGTACATTTTGAAATTCAATTAGCTGGACTGTGAAAATAATTTTCAGACTCAAAAAACTGAATTGCAAAAATATCAAAGAATTGCTTTTGAAAACTCCTCAAAGTAATCAATTAAAGATAAGGGCATTCTTCTTTGATTTTTTGTTTTTAATGTGTTTTTATTGAAAGAAGTTTTTTGTTATTTTATTTTAAAAATTCAATATACACTCCGCTTCGCTTGAAAAGAAACAAACTTTTTGTTTACTGTCTGAGTATGTAGCACTTTGGTAAATTTATAAATTCACCTTTTGGTTTTAGTTCCTATAAGAGAAATCTATTGCCAATAAAACTTCAGGGACAGAATAATTCAGGAAATACCGTTAGGTTATTTTTTACCACTTGTCTTATTACTTCCTTTAAAACACTGTGTTTTTTTGCGCTACTTGAATAGAAACATTCTCTTAAATAAGGAAACAAATTGAAAAAGTGCAGAAAAGTGGTAGTTTTCTATTTGTAATCATATTTTAATAATGTGTGCTACCACCTTTATTTGAAATAACTTAAATAACCCAGTTGAAGACTGAATCATGCAGTTATTTTATATAATTTAAAGAAATTGCACTTCATGCTTCTTTAATTGCAGCAGTAAGTGATTTTTTCCTCATATTGTCGGTCAACATCGTAAACCTTACAAACCATCCATCCCCATACGTTTTCAATAATATTTAAGTCCGGAGAATACGGTGGACATTGAATTAAGGTAAAATTTTTCTCGGATATTCAACTATTAATAGTCCTTGCGTTGAGGATTGGCACGTTTTCTAGTTGAAATGTCCATGGTATTGGTCCAAAGACATCGGTAAACTTAGGGAAAGCTTCTTGCAGTATTTCCTTGTAGGAGTTTGCCGTCATTTTCAATGTGGGAAAGTCCAGAACAATTGTTCAAAACCATAAAACCGCACCCCACGCCATTACACCGCCTTCTCGGCTATCGTGGTGCTCCAGAAACCTGGGTTCCTCCCTTATAGCATGAAAATAGTTATTATATCCGTCTGGGCCATCATAATTGAATTTTTTTGTCAGAAAATACCACTTTTGTCCACTCTTCCTTCCACGTCATATTCTTCCTGCAAAAATCAATTATATTCTGTCTTCGTATTGGATTAAACGGTGGTTTTTACTTCAAATTTAGGCACATTAAATGTTGTGACCCACGAATAACACGTCTAATAGTGTAAAGACTCCCTGTAATACCACTTGATTTTAGCAGAAGAGCCGCTTTAATTTGAAACCAGTCTTATTATCTTTCTTCGGTCTGCTTCTGTTGTGGCTCTTGATTGCCTACCTTACACATTTTTCCATGATTTTCATTATTTCTATGGTTCAACCAAACAATTTTCACACTTCTACTTATTTTTTTGGAAATTGTGCGTATGTGAAGCTTGTTTTCCGTGTGTATTTCTATTTTGTCTTTTTCTGTAGGGTGTAATGGTTTTCCGCAGCCCATCTTTTCTTTGATCAAACAATTATTATTTTTAATCTACACAACTTTTATTATAACAATACTTTTTCTTCTTACAGTTCTCTATAGAGACAAAACGCACACTGTTTCTATTCAATAGGCGCAAAAAAAAACAGTGTATTTTATTAAGTAAATAGAAAAGTGGTAACAAAATAACCTTATGGTATTTTCCTGAATTATTCTGTCCCTGCAGTTTTATTCGCAATAGATTCCTCTTTTAGTAACTAAAACTAAAAGGTGAATTTATGAATTTACCAAAGCGCTACACGTTCTGATATTAAAAAAAAGTTTATTCTATTCAAGTGGAGCGGAGTGTACGTGATATTTTTTTGTAAAGCTGGTTTTTGTTATTTATGAAATTTTATAATTTTAAAAAGGTGTTTTTTGAAATTCAGTTTACAAAATTCTTAAAATAATAAAAGTGAAATGGTTCGCTTTTGTGTTTGAATATTTCCAGAATTTCGAAAATAACAAAAAAAAACTACTCTTAAGAACTAAACTTTTAAAAAATTATGCTTTTTAAAAATTATTTGTTTTGTTTTTAACGACACTACTGAACAAAATTAAGGGAACGGTTTTATGGCATGTAAGTATTACCTTGAAATAACAGAAGTATTCTCAAGCAGGGCAAATGAAATGTCTGCGTTTTCTTTTTGTATAGAAACACATTTACATACGAAATTTGTCAACAATATGCTTTATCCGGCACTGTTTTCCCTGCCATTTTGATATTCAGGAGTGCAAAACCATAAATAAATACTTTCCTATTTTACTTTCCTATACTTTCCAATTTACGTACGCTTGCACTGTATTTTGATTAAAAAAAGAAAAACAAGGAAATAATTAATAATTATTCTCTATGAAGAAAAAGTACGTATACGCCACAGTGGTCTTTACTAACCAGCATTCTTGCTTTTATTATTTTGTTGCTTTCGGTAATATTTGTTTTCATTTCAGTTTGTATTTAGTTTGGACATCTAAGTTGAAAATTTTCGAAGCTATATTTCTAAAAACAGCTTCCTACAAACCTATTACAAGCAGACTCTTTTATTTTCTGCAAGCCTGAATATTTACAATTTGGTTATAGTTTTCGTAAGGCTTCCCAGAAATTAGTTTTGAGAGGCATGTTAAATAAAAGCAAGGAAAAAGCTTTCATTAGGAAGCACTGCCAAGAGCTCTGGAAGGGCCAGCTAACAAAGGCCTGAAACAAGCTATTATGTGTCTATTGGAAGCATAATTGTTAGTGGTATTATGTCAATTTATTTTGTTTGTGTAAGCCCCCTGAGGAAAAGCCCAATACAAGCATTATCTTGTGTACTGTTCGGTGCATGTATTTTTCTACTGCCGAATGAGGGTTAGCACAGGTCAAATTATTTATGAAAATAAAAATAGGAAAATTAGGAAATTTAAATTAAACCGATTCATTAAAGAAAGGTAAAGCTTTTACATTTTGCAAAAAAAAAAAAACGGAACAAACATTTATTTTCTGTATTGAGATAAATATGGAAAAACAAAAACAATTTAAATTCACTTGAAAAAAAAAAGATAAAAACATGTTTATTTTTTTTACATGGAACTATAATTATGTTATTAATATTCAGAATTGCAGTACAAATATAAATTATTTAATCATTTTTTATTAGAAATAATTTGACAAAAACAGATAAACTTTATTCATATTTCTTGTTTGTCTTTTTTTTAATTTCTATTAAAAAAATAATACCCCGGATACCACCAATAAAAATGATTCCCTCAGAATGAAATTTGATCGAAGTGGTAACTCTGATAAGGCATGACATCCAATTTTGGTTCTATAACCCATCAAACACAAGCCCGACACAAGCATAATAATTGTGTGAGCTCTATCAGACGGATGCGCGAAAAGCATTTATTTCGATGAATTTGCCTCAGCGAAGTGATGTCAGCCTAATTTGTTTCTATAAGACCTGTGAAGAGGTGGTTATGAAAACATAATTTTAATCATCCTCTCAGGCGCATGCGCGATTATTTGGTGCTAGCGAAGTATTGCACACTCAACATGAAAGCATTAAAAGCTGGTACTTCGCATGGAAAGTAGTATTGATGTGAAAATAAGCTACTGCTGGCTGAATTATTAACAAACGAGGTGACCAAAGAATAGTTTCTGTTTCATCGTTAAAAAATATTGTCACATTAAGAAACAAATTACATTTTAAACGTTTTTTAATATCTATACTACATATATAGCTACTTTCAGTTGAAAAAACTTAATGATGGTCGTTATTGTTTATGTTTTTTTCATTTGGCAAATTACCTAGTGTTTTTAAAATAGATACAAATTAAAATTGTCAGTAAATGGTTTGCATACAAAATGAAAAGTATGTACATATTTTATGGAGCATAAAAGAGTTTTTTATATTTTTTCTCAAATCAAAGCCTTTCGTTCTTTTTATTTTTATTGCTGTCTCACAAAATGTATGTTTGTGTGACCACTTCCATGTTTTCTCTGATGAGTTATCATGGAAGCATTCAAAATTTAAAACAAAAAATAACATTAAGTAAAAAAACTCCCTTGCAAGCAACAGACGAATGGTCACCTGTATTTTTTAAATTAGTTCAATTCATCAGGAAGTCCCAAGGAAGTTTTTAGAAAGCTAATTTCGGTTTCAAGTGGTTCCAATTTGACACTCATTTTTCATATGCCAGGCTAGCTCATACATAACCCAGCCATCCTCGGTTCAAATCCCGCAATATCCATCAAGTAAGTAATGTGTTTTTTTCAGATATAAATAATTATTGTGCATTAAATTTCAGAAGAAAATCATTACTTGCATGAAAATAAAGGAGAAAAAGTAGAAATAAAAATAAAAAATTTGTTTTTATTTTGTTTTGCATTGTGCTTCGAAAAGGCTTCTCCTAGGCCTCGACAAGCCTTTTATAAGGGTTTTTAGATGTGCCTATCGAAATACTTGAACAAAACTACACTACTACATTTGCAAAGTTTGAATGTAGTTTTGTTCTATAAGGCCTTAGCGAAATAAATTGAGTACTTCCAATAAATCTGTAAATGATTGCTTAAAAGCCTTTCGAGCTTCTTCAATAGAGTCAAATTTGCTGATCAGGAAATAGCTTCGATAGACCCTTACAGAAGTTAAATTGTTAGTTGGGATCATATGAGTGGACAAAGAAAGGGACAGGTACTGCAAAAATGAAATCGTTTGATCGTTATCGTTTTACGTAATAAGGCCCCTGTATTTAGCATAAAACTGCTTTTAAAAATTATAAAAATCACGCGATTTTACATTGATTATTTTCTTTCATTATTATCAAACTTTGATTATTATCAAAGCAGTTTTTGGTTATTTCAAAGTGAAATCCCGATTTTACTTTGATTATTTTCAGAATTTTTCGAACTTAATTTCGAAAATAAGAAAAACTTTGTAAAATTACAAAAAACTGCTTTTAAAAATTAGAAAAAACCTGCGATTTCCTTTGGTTATTTTTAGAGTTTTTCGAACTGAATTTCGAAAATAAGAAAAAACTGCTCTTCAAAGTTCTGCAAATAACCAAAAAAATGGAGTGTTTTAACTTTAATTATTTACGATTTTATTAAATTTCGAAAATAACAAAAACTTGCTTTACAAAAATCTGCAAACAAATGATCAAACATCAAGCTCAAAATTTTGCAAGCTAACATTTAAAAATATTATTATTATTTTATTAATAATCTTACATAAATGTACAGAGTAATACTTAAGATAACAGCTTGAGCATCTTAGGCTTTCAGCTGCATTTAAAAATAAAATTAAAAATAACAAGAAACTGCTCTTCAAAATTCTGAAAATAAAACGAGATTTTTAAGAATTTTGAAACACAGGATTTTTATTATGAATAGAATAAAGAATTATGAAATACAGAATTATGGTCATAGGGAATTTCTGAATCATCAACAGAATTTTGAAATATATAATATTTAAGATAAAGAAAATTCTTTAGGTTTTGAACATAATTTAATGCATATGACCTCTCCTCAGAAATTTCAGCAAATTCTGTCTATTATAAGCATACTTTGATTCCGAGTTCAATTTCATGTCACTTTTTCGAGCATTAATTAGGGTTCATTCCATTAACAGACATTTTCTTCTTTATTATCCCGCATTAAGTCAAAAGCAATCACAGAGCTCAAATTTTTAATTCAGTTTCGTTATGGTTACCGTATTTCTATCACCTATATTTAGGTGTTTTTAAAGCAATTTTATTGACACTATTTATTTAACGTGATGCTATTATACATATTTTGTCCACAGTAATAATTAACAATCTCCAAGAAAGGAAAGGATATTCAACCCCCAAGAGGCTTCCCAAAAATCTACATTAAATAAATATGTAACACTTAAATAATTTCATTAATTCATTTTACTTTAAATTTATTATGCCTAAGTATACAAAATCTAATATTAATTTTATAACCAGTCAGTGTAAGTGCGGTCATTGTACCACAAATTCAAAACCCAAAGCACACATTATGTCAAAAAAAAAAAATATATTAAAATCTAAATAGAAAATAAAGCTAGCTACCGTTTTTTGATAGACAGAAATGCAATTACTTTATATAATAATCAACAAAAATGTTAATGGTAGGCCGCGCGAAAAACGCAAATTTCCTAGCCAAAATCAGATTATTGGTTATCCACAGAATGAAGCCTAATCGATGGTGGCATTCAATAAAATTAAATAGAAAAAAAATATGTGTACAGTTTAAAAGTAAAGTAAATTTACTCATTTCATTTATATGAAATCCTAACCTCAAGAGGGAGAGCTTCGTTAATGTAGATACACAACCAACTTTATATACTCGTATCTATAGTATAGTTAAAACCCCAGGTCACTTATTGTGAACAATGCTTTCAAATTAATGAAAATGCTTTTGCTTTGTAGTGGTTAAAGAATCCAAAGAAGGCAAGAAAAGAGGAGATAGGTCTGCACAAGCCAAGCACATCAAATGTAAAGGAATAGGATAGAAAAAGTATAGCCTTAGAACAATGCACCAACAGGAATCGTACAAATATTTTGTCGTCAACAGCAACGACCGTCCGTCGTCGGTTGTTGGTCGGCATCGTAAACCTACTTATATTGAAGGATCAATCAAAATCTAATTTCACAGACTTTATCCCAATTGACCAGGACGATGACGGTGCGATGGCAGTGTGGTGCGGTGATGGTGGCAGTGCGGCTGGGGTATTCCGTCAGGCCAGCTAACTTTGAATCAATAGTGAAGGCAGGGTATGCCCTTAGAATACAATGTATATTCAATATTTGATCAATCGGACAAATGGATAAAGCCAATCAAGCGTGTTTGACATCTTTTACGTTCATCGTCCGTCGTCGGTCGTCGACGTTTTTGTCTTCACAAGCAATCAGAACAACCAGACAGGACAGATAGAAAGGACATGAAAATTTCCTATCAGTTCACTCTAAAGAGTATGGTTGAATAAAAGAAATACGAACCTACGTTTTTTTCTGTACACAATTTCTGTCATTGGATTAAAACAGATGACACAGTTATTGTTTCTTTTATTATCTTTTTTTTGTCAAATTATGATAACAAAAAAAATGAAATGAAGAAATAAACATAAAAAAAAAATAAAATCCAGAGACATTTTTGATTGCAAACACAAAAATAAGAGAATGGACACGCAATATACTATATTCGATAATATGTCGTAAAATATTATTGAGACATATTGGAAATAGTCTGTATTTTTCGCATAAATCTCGTTAAACAGCTTGCCAGATAATTTTAGACCTGTCTGTTCTGTTTATAGATTTGTGGCGATTGGTCTTCTGGAAACGTTTATTTAAAGAGATAAAATGTTATCTATGGTATGAATGTTTAATTTTGTCCTGAGAATGGAATTGTTTCGGTATAAAAATGAGTTCTTAAAAATGAGTAAGGTCTTATTGGTTTTTGTTGTTATCAACAATGTTTATGTTGAATAAAAATTGAATTAAATTTTATAGAATTTAATAAAATTTAATTAAGATAAAATAAAATAAATGCACGACTGGATGGCATGAATTTTTTTTTTGTAGTTCAGAGTTCCAATTGTGGCTAGGAATTTTAGCAATAAGGACGTATGATTCTTATAACTCCGATGGCTGTGCGAAATATGAAAAAAACATATGAAACAAATTTAGGTACTTGCTATAATAGATCCGTGATACTTTTTAGTAAATTGTTTTTATTCAAAACAACTATTAGTGGTTTAATTTTCTTAAAAAGGTTTCAGTTGATTTTTCTTATATATTTTTTGGAGAAACTTGTACAAAGTAAAAATATAACTGTAAAACAATTTTGTTTAACCCTTAAATGCATCTTGTATAAAAAATGATACAATAACTTTTACTCGCTCTAAAAGTGTTTTTGTTTTGATCAGCAGCAAACGGATTTTTTTATATGATAGAACAACTATTTCTTGACCAAACCAAAATAAAAAAAAATCATGATCGATCCGTTATAAGTGGTTTGTGCGATATCGTTCTTTCGTAGGCGGCAATTTGGCACAAGAGTAAAATCCAAAGATTTCTTATTTTGTTATTAATTAATTGTGTGGAAAGAATTTATTCAAAAAATAAAATCAATAAAGGTTAGTATTTTGATAATTTAAAAACATGGTAGTTTTATTTTTATTTTAACTTTTTATATAAAAAACAAGCGCTTTTCTGTCTGTATCAAAAATGATACTCCATGCAGTCTGGCCTCGTTTTAAGCTAGATTTATTTGGGGCACAGGTGTCAATTTGTTGCTTTTTTTATAGAATGGCACGAAGAATAATTTCGGATAGTGACAGGGATATCGTAAATTATCTATGGCAATTGGAAAATGGGTATTTGTCAGAGGACGGTGATGACCCGACTGGAAAATTGACAAGTTTCTGTCTAGTTTGGGCAAGGCCCCAGTAAGTTTTCAGTAGGGTAAATCTAGAAAGGGAAAACTTGTCATATACTTGGCAACCCTTTGCTGGATTTCAGTATCAAAAATTTAGACGAGAGAAACTCGTTAGACCATGTCTAGTAAAAACTTGTTTGACACGTTTCGGTAAGCGTCAATGAATACAAATGCCCATATGGACGGGGTGGATATGATGGATTCGTTCTTGGGACGGTACCGTATCCGGATGAAAAGCAGGAAAATGGTATTTGAGACTTTTCTATCACCTCCTGGACTTAACGGTGATAAACTCATGGGTGTTATCTATATAAGCAAGTTTTGGGTAAAAGGGAAAATAATCGAAAGAATTGGCTGATAGGCTTTGTAAATATAAAGCACACAATCACCAAGAGGTCAAACTAGCAGCAGTAGTAGTTTTTCAGAGGAACCAGCCCTAAAGCGGAGGATTGTTTTGCAGGTTCTTCCGTCAAGAGATGTAAGAAATGACGGCACTGATCATAAGCAAGCAAAAACGACAGAGCAACCGTATGCGATGAAATAAAATAAAAATAACTTTACCTCCCATACAAAAAAAAACAAGATTAAAAAATGTTATTTTTATCGAAAATGGCTCCAAGGATTTTGATAGGAAAATGTGCGTGTTCTTTTAAACAATTTTGTTTGCATTGTTATTAACAGTATACTTCCCATGGAACCATTTTTCATATTTTCGACCTTTTCATAATTGGAGAATCTGATTCAACCCTTTTTTTATACAGAAACTTCAAAAATATATAAATAATATTACATATAAATTATATTTGATTTTGAAAAAAAAAAATATCAACTTATTTTTTTGGAAAATTCGATTTTCCAAAAACCGGTCAGTGAATTTGGCATTCCAAATTCGGTTCCAAATGTTTATGCAAAAGAAATAATTTATGTGAAAAACAGCTTCATCGATTCAGCGAATTTTGTTTGCATAAATTGATGTGTTCAAGAAACCAAATGGCATCTTTGAATTTTGTTTTAATAAAGCGCGCACTAAATGGGTTCTTACTACCCCTAAAATGTTTAAACACAGTGCGAGCGTTAGGAAAAAAGGGAAGGATTTAAGAGGAAATGCCGGTGCACCTTAGTTTTGAACTTTTGAATATAAACATTGCAGGGAAAAATAGTGCCGGGTAAAGCATTCCTCTTGTAGTGCGACTAAAGAAAGAATCTCTATACTTAACAGTACGTCCGAAGTTAGGCTCAAGGGTAAACTGATGTGTTTTTTTTTTTGTACGCCAATTTTTAGTATTTAATAAAATACAATTTTTTTTTTAGAAAAGTTCCTAATATTGAATTTTCAAGAATTAAAATTTTAAGATCGGTGAAGTCCTTAACGAAAAATTTGAAAATCAAAAAATTGGTTCTATGCCAGGTACCGTTAATAACCGTTATTGAAAATTTGTCTTACCAAAATATTGAGTTTACCTAAAAAAGTGATTTATTTTTGTTTTTATCAAAATCGTTAGAGCCATTTCTGAGATACTTTTTGTGTTTTAGTTGTATGGCAGGTAGCATTATTGTTTTGAGCCACAAACATTTCAATTTCTCCTCTAGGAAATCCCATAAAAACTTTAAGTCCTAAGTTTGAAGAAAATCGCTTCAGCCGTTTAGGCTGTAGATCCAGATACAGACAGACAGAGGGACAGATGGACTGACAGACATAATTGCGAGGCCTACTTTGTGTTAAGGAAAATTGTTATCTCTAGTTACATTTTTCTTAAGAATCCAAAGCTTGCCTTATAGTACCTATATATCTCAAGTAAAAATAAAAGGTAAAAAAGGCAAAATTCCCATACAAATTTGTATGGAAAAAGTAAGGCTTAAGAGGCATAGGTAATGGCCCTGACAGTTTTGTTTTTTTTTGGATGCAGAGCCTTTTTATGTGAGCTATGCTTTTGGATTTTTGGGGTGTCGTATTCGAAGAAATGAGTTTGGGAAATAACGGACACCCTCATACATACAAATTTTAAAATGTATTAAATCATAAAATTCTAAAAGCACAGCTAAAAATTGTAAATTTAATAAATTTCAATGGAAATTAAAAAAAAAAAAACATTTTAATGGCAATAAATTGGGCGTTAATGTGTTCAGTAATTGGGCTTATATTTATCTTTATTGCTGTGGGGGTTCGATTGATTCAAAGAAAAATATTAAATTAAAAACAAGGCCTTTGTCTTGCATCAATAACCTTACAAAATCATAAGAACGTTACCCGCGCAGAAAAACATTCTATAGTTTTCGAGTTTTAGAGAGTTTTAAATAGATTCTGGCAAGGCCCTAGCATGGCTGAGTAATGGCCAAAACTAGGGCCTTGTCGATTATGAACCCTTTTGCCTCGTCAGAACAACCACTCTAGGCCCCGCACCAGCAAAAACTAGATTTGTTCATGTTTTTGCTAGAAACATTAATAAAGGGAATTTTAGTATCGCTTGTGATCCGATAGTAAAATAACTCAGGTCAAAAATAAAAAAACTGAATAATAAAAATAATACCGCAAATTTTTATGAATTTAATAATATATTAAAGCAAATTTAGTATGATACTGTGCATTTTTGCAAAATACTCTTATTATAATATTATTTGATTTGGGATCGTGTACAAAAATGCGCTTAATCTAAATTACATCCCACCACAAGTAAGTTAATATAATTTAAGACAGTAAATTATAATTTTTGATTAACTTTAATGAAAAGTTCAAAAAGTCTTTGGCCGGGGTGGGTGGTTGAAAATAGAGATTTCCGAAATTAAATACCTATATGATTATCTTGGTAGGATTTGCAAGAGCGTGAAATTTTTAACTTTTTTTTTAAACCAAAACTTTAAACCAAAAAGTTTAAATATGTATTTTCCGATTCTTCGATTCAATTTGTTTAGTTAAAAATTTGCATATTTATCAATAACGATAGTGCTTAGTCTGATAGGATGCCGAAAACGTCCAACAAGTTCTTACTAGCGAGAACCTCACGAGAGTATGAAATATTTTCCTCCTCTCCATTTTACTTACTGAAAACTTACAAGGGCTTGACGTATATTTGACAAGTTTTCCTCGTCTAGATATTCCCTAAAGAAAACTGACTAGTGCCATGTCAACAGACAGAAACTGGGCATTTTTCCAGCCGGGTACTTTCTATGAAATACCGAAAAGACAAAACAAGGAGATGTATTGATACAATGTTTTCTAATATTTAAATTACCTGTGAAGAACTTCAAATATTTCTCTTTATTGCTATTGATACTTCAAACTACATTGTACCTGAGTATAAAAACTTGTTAAAGAAAAGTAAACTTCAAATCAACTCAAAATGTCTTCTTTAAAGTAAAAAAAAAAACTCTTACCTCAGTACAATTTGTTTTCTTATTTTTATTTTTGTTTTGTTTTCAGTTTAAATGAACAATTTTTTCACTTCATAGGTAGCCCATTTAAACTAAGTCACGTTTTAAAGTAACTTCAAACATCTTGCTATAAAGTGCTACACATGGCATAGGTTTCATTTCATGGCACATTGTTTCAACTGATATGTATATATACATGCTACTCGTACTCTCGTACAAAACATGTGAACGTTTGTTGACCACTGCATTGGATATCTTCTTACAACAGATGCAAGATACAATCAGCATTAGCTCAGAGAAAACAAAACAACAAAAAGACACAAATTAAGAGCTTGGGAAAAGTGCTGTGGAAAATTTCACATCACGTCCCATCACCTTTTGGGTTATATCTACTGATATTTTTTTTTTGTTCCCCCAAAGTGGAAAAACATTCCAAAAGGGATGCTCTGCTGATGCTGTACTATCTTTTTATACTGTAATTGATGAAAATTTATCTTCGCCTAACATTCTTTTTCATATAGAGGAACAATTTAGTGTTCACCACATGCTTCCTCAAGAAAAATCCATTACAGTTTCTCATAACTTCAGAGCAGAGCGCTCTATGCAGTCCGAGTGCTTAAATGGGGATTTCATTCGTCGCATATGAAATCCCCATTCACAAAGGAAGAAACCCTATTGCTAAAAGATGAAGGTCTCCCGATTGTCCTTTATAGTTTATTTTTCCAATTTTCCCAGCAGTCAGTACGTCGCCTTCGCCTATCCCTGTAACATTGTACGTGCTTATAGTATATGTACGAAAATATTGTATTCTTATCCTTGTATCTTTTTCTCTTTCGTACTCCACCTATAGATTGCCAAATGGTCACATCAACGTAACTGCATTTGATCGGGTAGCAGCCATCGCAGGAGCATTTACCAAACACATGAGCTCCGTGAAGGCACCTTCAACAGCGGACACAACATCTGGAGAATACGAAGCCTTCTGCCGGCACATGCAGAAGACCTCTACACTAAATGAATCCGGTAAGTTTGTATTGTATTGTGTGAACTTCTTTTGGTACTTTGTCCTTTTATAGGTATTTTAAACAATGAGAACGACTCTATTCTCTCTGTCCGGTATCCGTATCCGCTCCGGTACGGTACGGGTTTCTCAACATGCATTCATTCTACATTCGGTTCAGTGCATTCCTGTCTCATGTGTTCTGTTATATCGCAGTGTTCGTGGAGAGATGCGAGCTCCTATTACCCAGTTGTGTTTCTGTTTCTGGAAAGATTGTTGGCAGGTGGAAAATTGAAACGTTGAAACGTGTCTGTGGAATCCTGGACGGACAGAAAATTGCCAATAGTAAGAACTCCTTTCAAACAATCGACTTCGTCATGTGTGTCTAATTGGATGGAGAATTTTAGGTCTGAAATGATGAAATAAAACCAGTTAAGCTTAGGATGCGTTTGATTAATTCGAAGAAAATTCCATTTGAGGAATATAAGGCTCTATCTCTATCGCCCAACATTTTTGGAAAGACTTTGATTAATTACTTTATGCGAATTTATTGATAGATTTATGTCACTTTGGACACTACTCTAGGCATTCTTCTTGCACTCCAGACAATCCATGGTCTATTCGGACCGATTTTAGTCATATTATGTCAACTATTTCCCATACTGGGATGTTGTTCTGTTTGTGATCTGATCAGTGTGAGCAGTTCGAAGGTACGAAAAGAGTTTCTTACGGGGAAATAAATAATAATACAGGGGAACACAATAGGGGTATTGACGATCCGATGCAACTGGTCTAGTATCATTGCAAAAGTTTAAAATTCAAAAATCTTCTTGCTGTATAACAACAGCACTGCTTTAAATCTTGCAAAAGTTTTGCATTTTTGCTATACCCAAACCCCATTGCAACATGGAGTGTAAAATTTGCCTGGTGTCGTTGTCAGTTTGGAAAAATTTTTTTTAATTTTACACTTTTGCAATGATACTAGACCGTTGCATCAGATCGTGAATACCCCTAATGTCTTGCGGCAAACATAAACCAAATTATACTTTTTGAAAAGTTTTGTGTATTTGGAATTACAATCTGAACTCTGGATTGAGAGGTTTCTCGTGGTCTCAAAGTGCCAAAAATCGCGTTTTTTTTATTTTTTTTTATTTTTGAACTAAATTTACACAACCAATAAACATTTTTTCCACAAAAAATATTATGGTACTAATCTTCTCCCTTAACAG
This sequence comes from Melangyna quadrimaculata, assembly GCA_949320155.1. Classification (NCBI taxonomy): domain Eukaryota; kingdom Metazoa; phylum Arthropoda; class Insecta; order Diptera; family Syrphidae; genus Melangyna; species Melangyna quadrimaculata. The sequence goes on along the minus strand of OX439485.1, from coordinate 174,669,260 downwards.
AAAAAAATTTGAATCTTACAATGTTTTCTTTAGACTTCGAAAAATCATTAGTTAGTTTAAGTCTTTGCCTCCCCATAGGCTACACGAAATTAGGCCCCAATGAAACATGGCCCCAAACATAAAATGGAAAATGGCTCCAAAAATGTATATGGGAAACAACAAAAACCAAAAAAGTTTAAAGTTTGTAAATTGGGGCCATTTTTCATTGTTTTGGGGTCTTTTTAAATTTTGGCCCCAAACTTTTATTCTTAAACCAAAATACTTTTGCACCTGCTAGGCGTCTGAGCATACCCTAAGCGGAGCGACAAAGTCGCGTGAGCGGGACAGTGGACCCAAAAAGGGAGTTAAAATTTCTTGAACCCTCGAAGCGGGCCAGGAAAGGTACTTTTAAGGTTCTCCCAAACCGACCCAAAACATTTTTTGTACGATTGTAATTTTTCTCCTGTTGTTGCTTCTTATATTAATTTTGGGGAAATTTTTTGTTTTGTGTTTGGGACCATTTTTCATAAGTTTGGGCCCAATATTCAATTTTGAAAATGGGGCCATTTTTCATTATGAAAAAAAGCCCCAAATTTGGGGCAATTTTTCATTGGGGCCAAATTTCATGTAACCAAACTCAGATTTTCACACTTTTAGACAAATATATCTCGAAAATCTGAGCCTATTCAGCAAGTCGGAGGTCATATTCGAATTCAAGACACAAAAAAACCTTTTTTCCATTTCAAAAATTCTGAAATCAGATTCGAATTCAAGTCATTCAAAGCATGCAGAAAGGAGCATAAGCTTGTTTCTGCCGCAGACATTTGGTTAAATTTTATCTTATATGAAAAGCTGAGGGTACTGTCATCTGCAAACGGATTAGATGTTTTAGACAAAAGATCGTTGATTAATGTAAGGAAGAGCGTCAGAGATAAAACGGAGCTCTGTGGCACACCAGTATTTATTTTTTGAATGTCAGACTCGAAACCATCCAATACCTATATAGCCATCCAATGTATTAAGTGGTCCAAAAGGTGATTTCTAATCCAACGAAGATGTTCAACGATACCTAATGCGCTCATTTTATATAAGAGAGCTTAATGTAAAACTCTATCAAACGCTTTTAAATATCAAGTGCGTTTCTCCAAAACAATTTAAAGATTTTTCCACTGCTCGGTGAGATATACCATCCGGCTGTATTGCCGGTCGTTAATAAGCCTTGTAACGAAGGGTCGAACTGCAATGGGAGGGACAATAGTAAGAAGGGGAAGAAGATTCGCTTTTTTTAGGCATAGGTTGGACAAATGCTGTTTTTCATCCATTAGGAAAGAGCCCAGTAGGAGAGATGGAAAAGCTTGGTTTTGACATCGCTGAAAAACACCTCTTCAGAACAACGGGAGGGATACCATCCGGGCCAGCGGAGTTGTGTATGTCAAGATCTTTCATAACTCAAGCAGCTGCATAAGTGCGAAAGAAGATTTGTTCCATAAAATCATTTGCGCTCTCAAGAGTCATACAACTTTTTGAAAGCGTCAAATTAACAGAAAACTGTACTGCAAGCAAATTGACTTTACCAAACGAGCTGACAAAAGGGTGTTATTGAAGACGAGGTTTGGAACCGAGGACAAGGTTGTATTTCGTAAATATGTAATACCTTTGGGACATTGTAGTATTTTTTGGCACAATTTTTAATCATGTAAAAATTTGTTATTCCTTGCATGTGGCCGTTGCAGTTCTTACTAGATTATTGTTGGAACTTTTTCAGATTTCCCTCTGTAAGATTGGCTTTATAACATCGGATGCTTATTTCTCAGAGCCTGATAACCTTTTTACAGCTCAAATAAAACCCATGAGTTTTTCTGTGGGTTTAATAGATTCTACCCTATTTGGGATAAAAAAAAAATCGATTGGAGAGTAGTCGGCACTTCTTTGTACACTGTTGACGCCATGATGGAAATCAAATCAAATAAATGTTGAATTTTGTACCGTTCTTGTTAATATTTGTTCGCTAATAAAGTTCACATCTAGCAAAGAAAAATGCCCTGCCAATTCAAACAAAAATGAATATTCAATTTATTTTAAGTTATCCTAATAAACAAAGTAGTAGTAGCCCGTAGCGTAATGGTTAGTGCGTTCGACTGTCATGCTGGAGGTCTGGGTTCGCTTCCCAGCCTTGTCCACCTAAAAATTAAAAAGTTTTTTTTAGGGCTACTGTCTCTTACGAGGAATTAACAAATCCTCCAAGATTCCTCGTCACGAATAAGTGCTTCTCGTCTAGCCGTTCGGATTTGGCATAAAATTGTAGGTCCCTTCCATTCCTTTCGACAGGCGTTTCGAGTTCTTAGTCACTAAGCCCTGGTTCTTCATGAGCCGTTGTGCCACCCAATTTATTTATTTATAATAAACAAAGTTACAAGTCCACTTTTAGTCGTCACCTTCTCAATTAGTAGAATAACATTCACCACAACTCCATGTCAGCAAGACTTTAATTTATATTGAGGTTCCATTAACTAAGGAAATCAAATAATTTAGCCATTTAAATCTAAAGTTCTTATATATTAACTTCCTTATAGCAATCTTCAAATTGGTTAATTTGTAATTCGTCTAAGACACCACTCACTTAAGCAACGTCGTTAATGACCAGCCAGCGAGCGGCGCCGATTATACTGTCAAAATTATTATATCCTTTGATCAATAATTAGGTGCTGGCCTTTAGGTTTATGTACATATATATGGTAATGATGACAATCAAGAATATTTCTAGGGATAGGTGTATGCTTTATAGAACTTGGCCAAATCAAATTGATTACCTACAATGATGCTTAATATAAATCTTCTTGGATAATTAACACTACAGAATGTATGTGTACATTATAGTTAGTTAATATGTATTTGTGTGGGTAAAGTGTATTATAGAAATTAACCTACATCTGAGCCATTGTTTTTGAAAGTGATGTTATAAGATCATTTGTGTATGTTTCGAGGTGTTAATATAAAGGGTCTGTTTAAATGGACAGATTTGCTTTGGTGTGAAACATTTTCGTATACGAATCCTTAGAAGAGAAATTAAAATGTTTATCTTACATCATCTAGAACCAGTAGCTGCTATAATACAATTTCGGTTTTATGAAGTTTTCTCAAAAACGGCTTCAACGATTTTGATTAAACTTCGAGCATGTAATTTCTGAAACAGTTTCAATAATACTGTACACCAGGTTTTTGGCTTGGTGAGTTTTTTTTAATAATTATGCATTTCGGTATTTTAAGTTCGTCAACAAATATTGCACTTCAAAAATTGTATGAATAATGCTTTGTACGGTAAAATAAAATCGAAGAAATTTTTTTTTCTATTTTTGACTTTTGTTCTAATCAGAGATCAGAAATAACTGTCAACCTTTATTTTCAATTGGTTTCACTCAGAGAGTTACTACATTACATAGGAAAGATTTTGGTTTCGGGTTGAGATTTATTAAAAAAAAAAAAAAAAAATTTAAGCTATCAGTTGAGATTTATTTTTTATTTTCAAAAATATTTCTCAACGGTTGAGTTTTTTATAAAAAAAATGAATGCAAAAGGTCAACCTTTAACCTTTTTCACTGAAAATAAATCAAAAATGGTTAATGCAGACAAATTTGGAATTTGCCGAAAACATTTTTATTTTTCAAAATAAATAGATAATGAGCTTGTTATCTTGTTTTCTTATTTGTGGTATCGTCTTTTTAATAATCGCTTAAAATAAAATGTAAAGATTAAAATGCCTTTTCGACTGTGACTTGAGTTACTGGGACGCCAAGCACAATCAATGCAATTTTGAAAAAAACCCAATAACCTGCATTTCCGTATGCATCATTGCTTACAAAATACTAACGGTCATACTAACGGGCATTCCCCTTGATAAAATTGCAGATGAGATTTAGTTTTTTCTCTCAGAGATAAATCTTACTGGCCTAACGTAAAAAAAGCAAAATAACGGCATCTCTCAGACCTTAACCGATATTTTTGTTTGTTGGGAATAAAGATTATAGTGTGACCTTTATTGAAAATGACAACAAAAAACAGTTATTAAGGAACCTTTCAAAAGGTTGAGATTTATTTCTGATCTCTGGTTCCAATCAATAAAATTCTATTTTTTTTGTTAACGATATACAAATATTATCCAACCATTACGAGACACCTTCAATGTCTAGCTACATTCTAGTAGTTAGCTACAAAAGCAAATTAGTGTGACCCAGTCGTGTATTTTATCATTTTTTATCATTTGACCGAATCATCAATTTTTAAGAGCTTTAAAAATGTTTAGCAAGAAATATTTAAAAATGTTAAGCTAGAAATATTTTTACTTTTGTAATTAAAATTAATTAAATTCTGTCTGAAACTTTTATATTACACTTACTTATTACAATTATTCCATTTTAGTCGTTTCACCACTAAAATGTTTCCATAATCTGCTAAATTGTGCCCCACAATACCTACTTCTACAACATTAATCTTACGTTTAATTAAAATTCTAAAGTCAAAATGGTCCTTCTAGGTTCAATCTATGATAAACCTCTCTGGTTTTTTTTATGTAGAAGAGGATAGGTACAGTGCATCAGCCTAGCCCGCATCTGTTTGGTATTCATGACAACAATATAATTTATATGAGTTTGGTTTTGTCTTTTGGTTTAACTCTAACCACTGATTTAATATAATATGAGTATAAGCACATGGGAGAATTGTAGTAGTTCTTACCGCTACCGCCACGCAGTTCCGCTGCCGCCACTGACTACTACGCCATAATAAACACCGAAGTACCATTAATTAAGGCATTCAGCAAAAACAAAATGTAAATATATATTACGAAAAACATCTATCTGATGCGTCGACAAAGCTCAAAAGAGCTATGATGGCTGATGTGCGCGGCCTAGGGTTGGATTAATGCTTTTCACCAGACCACTAAGTGAATTAAACTTGGAAGGATTGCCGAACCATATACACACTATACAGTATAAAGGCTCAAGCTCTCACACGAACGCACTTATTTCGAAATGAAATTTTATTCTTGCTCTGTGCTGTTGTAATTTAATTACACTTTTAAGATGTATATTCCATTTCGTTTGGCAATTTACATTGAAATTACGCTTGCAATGAAATACTATGATGGTAAGGTACCTACTTTATAATTCGATTTTAAAATTACAACACCATTTTTATGGCTCACATCAACCATTTAATTGCATTTTTTTTTTTTTTGGAAAATTTATTTATTTATTTTCTGTAAATTTTACATTGTCAACAATATGTATTAAAAGTTAATTATTATTTTTGTATATAGAGCTGGCGGATGTAGAATGATGTTTTTTATTGTTGCATTGCGTATATTATTTCTATACCACAATCTACACTGGGGAAAAAATGTATTCATTTTGATTTTTAGTTGTATTCATTCTTGGAAAAATATTAAAGTAGGTTGGGCATTTTGGTCTACCTGTTGCCCACAAATGAGATATACAGGGTGCCCCGTAAAGAATGGATAACCCTGAAACGCCTCATAGTACACTTTATGGCCGTCCTGAAAACTGATACAAAAAAGAAATATCCCAACCACAAGAAAAGATGCATGCATTTTTTTGTTCAGTGCATTATTTCTTGCCTTACTTTACAATTTTGAATACCGCGACTACAAGTGAATGAATTTCACTGTTTTTTTTTCGTAGCAATATTAAACATTATTTGTGCCAGAACATTAGTAGAAAAAAATTATAATAACTGTTGGACTTTTTAGAGAAACAAATTATTTAACTTTGATTTTCAATGCAAAATATGAAAGAAAATAATTTTTGAAAAAGTTAAGTCATCTCCAGTATAAAAAAAATGCATGAATACCTAAGTGGCCGTTAAATGCGAATTTCAAATAAGTAAAGCTTGTTATTGTGTCTAGAGTCAATTGCAAGTTATTGGCAAAAATCTGCATTACTAGAGATAATTTAACAAAAAACAAAAGTTTAAAAAATTAACACAGTCAACGTGAAAATAATGCCATGCATTGAACATGGTAGATTCTTGATTGATTGCCTGTTTTTATGATGTTTTCCTTATGATAATTCCAAGCTTTTAACTTCTAGGGTCGAATGCAACATTACTAAAAAATGTCAACAAAGTGCAAAAAACGGTTGAATTTTCGAGGTTGTTTTGAGTTATACCTCTTCAATTGTGCTTTAACAAACCTATCAAATATTTTGTTGGTTGTAATTAGTTTATTTGTTATTATTTCCTTAAAAATAATCTCAGCCAATTGTCCACTAAGTTAAAAAAAAAAACACAAATCATCATTTTTTATTTAATATAAAGCACTTGATTAGTGTTTTCGACCACTCTAGTGCAGAATGGCGGATGCTCCCCAGAATAAATTATTGTCAAGGTTTTGCTAGGATATTTGTAATGCAGCTGCCTGCACTAGATTCCACATCCCCTTAAAGCTGCTTGGCTTGTTGTATTCGATTTATTCAAATCACTTCTAATAAGAAAATTAATATGGTGTTAGGTCTGGAGAACGTGGAGGCCATACAATGATGGTCTCAGACGTCCTATCCATCTGCCTGGATACCTAGTATTCAGATTTGCCAGCACAGTATAGTGTGCAGCACTTTGTTTTTTTTTTTTTTGTAAATTTAGTAGCCAGCTATACTTAAAAATTGGCTGAATTTATTTTTTAGGAAATAATAACAAATAAACTAATTGCAACCAACAAAATATTTGATAGTTTTGTTAAAGCCCAATTGAAGAGGTATAACTCAAAACAACCTCGAAAATTCAACCGTTTTTTGCACTTTGTTGAAACTTTTAGTATTGTTGCATTCGGCCCTAAAAAATAAAAGCTTGGATTTATCGTTAGGACAACATCATAAAAACAGGCAATCAATCGAAAATCTACAATGTTCAACGCATGCCATTATTTTCACGTTTACTGTGTTAATTTTTAAAACTTTTGTTTTTGTTAAATTGCCTCTAGTATTGCAGATTTTTACCAATAACTTGCTATTGACACTAGATACAACAACAAGCTTTACTAATTTGAAATTCGCATTTCACGCGCATATTTTTAAAATGGTTGGCCACTTTAAGCTATCATTTGTCTTTATAAACTATCATTTGATTTAATTCAGGAAAATACTTTGGGTCCGATAATGAAACAAACAACACGTCTTTATCTTTTGGCAATACACAGCAGACTCTGTGTTCTTCATTTTCAAAACAACTTAAAACTATCCCTCAATTGGTTATCTCTTCTCTCTTTATTTCCACTCATTCTGCATATTCTTTTCGTTTTTATTGAGTTTATTCTTTTATTCATCAGTGTTGCCACACCACTTAGGTATTCATGCATTTTTTTTATACCGGAGATGATTTAACTTTTTCAAAAATTATTTTCTATAATTTTTTTCTCTAAGAAGTACAACAGTTATTATAATTTTCTTCTATTAATGTTTTGGCACAAATAATGTCAAATATTGCTACGAAAAGAAAACGGTGGAATTCATTCACTTGTAGTCGTGGTATTCAAAAATGTAATGTAAGGCAGAAATTAATGCACTGAACAAAAAAATGCATGTATCTTTTCTTGTGGTTGGGATAGAACTTTTTTATCAGTTTTCAGGACGGCCATAAAGTGTACTATGAGGCATTTTAGGGTTATCCATTCATAACAGGGCACCCTGTATATAGTTGGCTTAGCTTAGCTAGGCTTAGCCCTAGTAAATAATTTTTTGGTGTGGGCACAAAGCTATATAATTGAGTGCAATAGTGTTCCATTGAAATGACAGTATTAGTCACTTTCGATGAGCTGAAAAGACCCCAAAATAAAGGAACTTTTATACCAATGGCATATAATAGCGAATAATATAATGGTTGGCGAATAATTCGCTTAACAATAAGAAAATTCTGTTTTTTTTTTTATTCCTTTTAGCGAATTTAATGAATGGGAATAATTGCGCATCTTGTGCCCACAATTGAGATATACAACGTTGGAAAGCTTAGTTCAAGAGCATAATTTTTTTAATATGGACACAGAACTGTAAACTATGGGGTTAAGGTCGTATATTACAAAATATAAGACTATTCGCCTTTTCGAATGTGCAAAGTGTTTTTCTTATTTTGTTGGTTGCTTATTTTAGCCAACTCCCATTGCTTAGGACAAAAAATACTCCGGCATATAAATATGTTATTTCGTGAACATTTTTGAAGCTTTTAAATTCACTACCAAAGTTGCTTAAAAAAGTATATAAATATTATAACTACATTTTATGAAGGCTAAGGGTTCCAAGTACGTGGACAAAAATCAGTACCAACATTAGTGTCCTACTTTGACCACAGCAAACATTGCTTGATGCACTTAGTTAACAGCGACCACGACGGCGACGGCGACCGCGATGGCG